>CAKNEZ010000017.1:0-222963 GCA_930367205.1 Acanthosoma haemorrhoidale
AATGTTCCGTTTCTGAAATTTAAAAATTAATTGTCTTATTTGATTTAGTTTTTTAAATCCAGAGGCAAAGAAGAAAAGCTTCTTTCTCAGAATGATTATGTAGCAGCTTTGCTTCATTAAATGTATACAACTATATAGTTCAATTTAAAATAATTTTAAGACGTATTTTATATGGTTTACCCTTGCAAGGATATGTGTTTATTATTAATTACTGTCAGAAGATAATAACAATTTATCATATTATCTGGACACTCGCTCATTTTTGGGACTTACTATGTTTCATCGAAGATAAAAAATATGTTAGCAGATATTAAGAAAGAGTCGTAAATGATAGTTTTCCTTTGTAATTGTTTTTTTAAATTTATTATCTTGACCAACCAGCTAATGAAAAAAAATGACTAAGCTTTTTGCTGCTTCGAGTAATTGTTATGATAACTTTTTGTTTTATATTTATAAATCCACAGGCGAAACAAAACATGCATCCTTTCTTATGTTCGGTATCATATTTAATTAATGAATATAATTTTTTAGTTTACTGTAATATATATCGCAATATGAATCAGGTACGCTCTGTAATCAATATACATTTATTCATGAAATACTGTCAGATAAGCAATACAATTTACCATCCCGTTCGGCTAATTGATGGTTTTAACTCAACTCATGTCTTATTGAAGAAAGAAAATATTTTACCTTAAAGCATGAAGGTGATCTACAAAAAAAGAATCTCGTTGATTGTACTTTCATCGGAAATGGGGTCAAGAATCGCATAATGTTTCCAGAAGCCCCGAAGATCATTCCCCTCTTTAACACTTTTTTTTAATCAATTATCAAGGTTCTACCCACACCATCAAACACTCCATACAAAAATCCTTTTTTTTCAGTAAGTTTTTTCTGTATTGAAGCAATCACGCCGTGTAGTTTTCGGAATTAGGGGGGTGGTTTATTTCTGATTTTTTTTCTCGATTTTTCTCAAATATCTCGCAAACTAGTGGATTTTAGCAAAATGTACCCTATATACAAAATTGAGGTGCATAAAATTATCAATACAAATGTGCTTATTTATTTTTTCCGTCGAATGATATTTCAATTAATACACCAACGCTAGTTAGGTGAAAAACATTGTACATATAAAACATAGAAGCGTATAACAGCAGTAATTACTATGTTCACATGAGCATTAAGTAGGTATTTTGTTTAAGTTGAGTATTATGCACTGGTATTTATGGTAGTTATTTATTCATCAATAGCAATTTTGTCCCCTTCAAAGTAATCCCCTCAGATATAATAATACACTTGTGACAGCGCTTTTTCCAATCTTCATCATGTCAAACTCACTATTTGATATAGCTCTTAGCTCCTTCAGCGATCTCTCATCAATGGTGTCGTCATCCTTTCAAGGTGTTTTTCAACTTGAGGAACAAAAAGAAGTTGCTGGGAGCCATGTCCGGTGAATACGGTTGGTGAGGTAACTCAATAGTGTTGTTTTTCGCTAAAAAATTATGAACAATCGGTGAGGAGTGAGCGTTATTGTGATGCGATTGCCACAAATTGTCTTGCCACAATTCCAGTCTTTTTTGTCAGCTCACTTCACATAAACAGCGCATTACTTCCAAGTTTACTTTGGAACGACCATACGACCTTCTGGCAGGAACTCATATGCTCTACGCTATTGAAATTGGAAAAACACATCGATTATAAAATTCTCGTCACTTTTTGATCAAACCTTCAAAGCATGACTGTTTAATTTAGTAACTGTAAATGTTATGATCATGCATTAGAAACTGATTCAATCGTAACATTTTGTTTTTTTTCAGAAGCTGCCCTCAATTTTGCAAAGGCGCCCAGTCAACTCCTGTATAATAAATAAACAAATAGCTATAAACTGTATAAAGTTTTTTTATCAGAAAAGAAATAGTATAATTGAGAAGTTAAATTGAAAGAGGTGTTATTATTTAGGTTTAAAGGACCTCATTATTTCCTTTACAACTTACAACTCATCTGTTTATCCAACTTATATTTCCGATCCTACAAATCTGCTTCCTTTTGTCGTTCATTCCTAATCCGTGCCGCAAACTTTTAAACTCTATTTCCATTAATATTCGTCACTTGCCAACCCTCCCAATCTTTAAGTCTAGACTTTACTAGTTCATTATTTCCCTTCAATCTGACAAGTCATCATTAGTATTTTAATTTAAACCCGCCGACCTTTTACGTTATATTTTCTCGGTTATAATTACTATCTATAAGCTAATCACATCAGAGGGTGTGACAAACTCCCAGAATAAGTGTTTTGCATTTTTCGATGTTTAGCTTTATTTACTGGTAGAATTTTCCAAAGCCAACGTCTGTCATTCTCAGGCCAACGTCAGACGATTCTAAAATAAAACAAACCGTCAAAGATTAAAAGTGAAAACAGTTCAAGATTAAAATATAATAAATAAATACCTGTTACAAAATTATAAACAAAAGGGTTGAATGATGAAATTTATTTGGTAAAATCAAGTTTTATTTTAAAAGCAGTATTGGTTAGATAGAATATCTATTGTTTAGGCTTTGGAAACAAAAAAAAGGAAAGCTCCTTTGATCTTTGGCAATATTAACAGGTAACCCTTCAGAAAAAACTATGATACTTTGGAAAAAAACTTTGTTGGAAGGCTTAAAGTTAGCACATTTATAGTGTCCAATGTTTTACTGATTCAAATAATTTATTTTTTTCTCTATTCATAATTAGTTATTTTTTTAATATAATTAACTTTAATTAATTAATATAAATTTTTATTATAATAATTTAGTGTTTTATATTTCATTGTGATTATAGTATGCCCTAACAAAAATATACATTAGTGTCAGATCTTTCATTAATTTTATCAAAAACTCTTGCTAGTAGACCCTTTTAAGGCGTATCGTGTTTTATTAAAGAATGAAAATGTTTTGGGTTACATTGCTATATTTTAACTGTTTGACCAGCTGAGAAATGCAGAATGACTGAATGTTCCGTTTCTGAAATTTAAAAATTAATTGTCTTATTTGATTTAGTTTTTTAAATCCAGAGGCAAAGAAGAAAAGCTTCTTTCTCAGAATGATTATGTAGCAGCTTTGCTTCATTAAATGTATACAACTATATAGTTCAATTTAAAATAATTTTAAGACGTATTTTATATGGTTTACCCTTGCAAGGATATGTGTTTATTATTAATTACTGTCAGAAGATAATAACAATTTATCATATTATCTGGACACTCGCTCATTTTTGGGACTTACTATGTTTCATCGAAGATAAAAAATATGTTAGCAGATATTAAGAAAGAGTCGTAAATGATAGTTTTCCTTTGTAATTGTTTTTTTAAATTTATTATCTTGACCAACCAGCTAATGAAAAAAAATGACTAAGCTTTTTGCTGCTTCGAGTAATTGTTATGATAACTTTTTGTTTTATATTTATAAATCCACAGGCGAAACAAAACATGCATCCTTTCTTATGTTCGGAATCATATTTAATTAATGAATATAATTTTTTAGTTTACTGTAATATATATCGCAATATGAATCAGGTACGCTCTGTAATCAATATACATTTATTCATGAAATACTGTCAGATAAGCAATACAATTTACCATCCCGTTCGGCTAATTGATGGTTTTAACTCAACTCATGTCTTATTGAAGAAAGAAAATATTTTACCTTAAAGCATGAAGGTGATCTACAAAAAAAGAATCTCGTTGATTGTACTTTCATCGGAAATGGGGTCAAGAATCGCATAATGTTTCCAGAAGCCCCGAAGATCATTCCCCTCTTTAACACTTTTTTTTAATCAATTATCAAGGTTCTACCCACACCATCAAACACTCCATACAAAAATCCTTTTTTTTCAGTAAGTTTTTTCTGTATTGAAGCAATCACGCCGTGTAGTTTTCGGAATTAGGGGGGTGGTTTATTTCTGATTTTTTTTCTCGATTTTTCTCAAATATCTCGCAAACTAGTGGATTTTAGCAAAATGTACCCTATATACAAAATTGAGGTGCATAAAATTATCAATACAAATGTGCTTATTTATTTTTTCCGTCGAATGATATTTCAATTAATACACCAACGCTAGTTAGGTGAAAAACATTGTACATATAAAACATAGAAGCGTATAACAGCAGTAATTACTATGTTCACATGAGCATTAAGTAGGTATTTTGTTTAAGTTGAGTATTATGCACTGGTATTTATGGTAGTTATTTATTCATCAATAGCAATTTTGTCCCCTTCAAAGTAATCCCCTCAGATATAATAATACACTTGTGACAGCGCTTTTTCCAATCTTCATCATGTCAAACTCACTATTTGATATAGCTCTTAGCTCCTTCAGCGATCTCTCATCAATGGTGTCGTCATCCTTTCAAGGTGTTTTTCAACTTGAGGAACAAAAAGAAGTTGCTGGGAGCCATGTCCGGTGAATACGGTTGGTGAGGTAACTCAATAGTGTTGTTTTTCGCTAAAAAATTATGAACAATCGGTGAGGAGTGAGCGTTATTGTGATGCGATTGCCACAAATTGTCTTGCCACAATTCCAGTCTTTTTTGTCAGCTCACTTCACATAAACAGCGCATTACTTCCAAGTTTACTTTGGAACGACCATACGACCTTCTGGCAGGAACTCATATGCTCTACGCTATTGAAATTGGAAAAACACATCGATTATAAAATTCTCGTCACTTTTTGATCAAACCTTCAAAGCATGACTGTTTAATTTAGTAACTGTAAATGTTATGATCATGCATTAGAAACTGATTCAATCGTAACATTTTGTTTTTTTTCAGAAGCTGCCCTCAATTTTGCAAAGGCGCCCAGTCAACTCCTGTATAATAAATAAACAAATAGCTATAAACTGTATAAAGTTTTTTTATCAGAAAAGAAATAGTATAATTGAGAAGTTAAATTGAAAGAGGTGTTATTATTTAGGTTTAAAGGACCTCATTATTTCCTTTACAACTTACAACTCATCTGTTTATCCAACTTATATTTCCGATCCTACAAATCTGCTTCCTTTTGTCGTTCATTCCTAATCCGTGCCGCAAACTTTTAAACTCTATTTCCATTAATATTCGTCACTTGCCAACCCTCCCAATCTTTAAGTCTAGACTTTACTAGTTCATTATTTCCCTTCAATCTGACAAGTCATCATTAGTATTTTAATTTAAACCCGCCGACCTTTTACGTTATATTTTCTCGGTTATAATTACTATCTATAAGCTAATCACATCAGAGGGTGTGACAAACTCCCAGAATAAGTGTTTTGCATTTTTCGATGTTTAGCTTTATTTACTGGTAGAATTTTCCAAAGCCAACGTCTGTCATTCTCAGGCCAACGTCAGACGATTCTAAAATAAAACAAACCGTCAAAGATTAAAAGTGAAAACAGTTCAAGATTAAAATATAATAAATAAATACCTGTTACAAAATTATAAACAAAAGGGTTGAATGATGAAATTTATTTGGTAAAATCAAGTTTTATTTTAAAAGCAGTATTGGTTAGATAGAATATCTATTGTTTAGGCTTTGGAAACAAAAAAAAGGAAAGCTCCTTTGATCTTTGGCAATATTAACAGGTAACCCTTCAGAAAAAACTATGATACTTTGGAAAAAAACTTTGTTGGAAGGCTTAAAGTTAGCACATTTATAGTGTCCAATGTTTTACTGATTCAAATAATTTATTTTTTTCTCTATTCATAATTAGTTATTTTTTTAATATAATTAACTTTAATTAATTAATATAAATTTTTAGTATAATAATTTAGTGTTTTATATTTCATTGTGATTATAGTATGCCCTAACAAAAATATACATTAGTGTCAGATCTTTCATTAATTTTATCAAAAACTCTTGCTAGTAGACCCTTTTAAGGCGTATCGTGTTTTATTAAAGAATGAAAATGTTTTGGGTTACATTGCTATATTTTAACTGTTTGACCAGCTGAGAAATGCAGAATGACTGAATGTTCCGTTTCTGAAATTTAAAAATTAATTGTCTTATTTGATTTAGTTTTTTAAATCCAGAGGCAAAGAAGAAAAGCTTCTTTCTCAGAATGATTATGTAGCAGCTTTGCTTCATTAAATGTATACAACTATATAGTTCAATTTAAAATAATTTTAAGACGTATTTTATATGGTTTACCCTTGCAAGGATATGTGTTTATTATTAATTACTGTCAGAAGATAATAACAATTTATCATATTATCTGGACACTCGCTCATTTTTGGGACTTACTATGTTTCATCGAAGATAAAAAATATGTTAGCAGATATTAAGAAAGAGTCGTAAATGATAGTTTTCCTTTGTAATTGTTTTTTTAAATTTATTATCTTGACCAACCAGCTAATGAAAAAAAATGACTAAGCTTTTTGCTGCTTCGAGTAATTGTTATGATAACTTTTTGTTTTATATTTATAAATCCACAGGCGAAACAAAACATGCATCCTTTCTTATGTTCGGAATCATATTTAATTAATGAATATAATTTTTTAGTTTACTGTAATATATATCGCAATATGAATCAGGTACGCTCTGTAATCAATATACATTTATTCATGAAATACTGTCAGATAAGCAATACAATTTACCATCCCGTTCGGCTAATTGATGGTTTTAACTCAACTCATGTCTTATTGAAGAAAGAAAATATTTTACCTTAAAGCATGAAGGTGATCTACAAAAAAAGAATCTCGTTGATTGTACTTTCATCGGAAATGGGGTCAAGAATCGCATAATGTTTCCAGAAGCCCCGAAGATCATTCCCCTCTTTAACACTTTTTTTTAATCAATTATCAAGGTTCTACCCACACCATCAAACACTCCATACAAAAATCCTTTTTTTTCAGTAAGTTTTTTCTGTATTGAAGCAATCACGCCGTGTAGTTTTCGGAATTAGGGGGGGTGGTTTATTTCTGATTTTTCTCAAATATCTCGCAAACTAGTGGATTTTAGCAAAATGTACCCTATATACAAAATTGAGGTGCATAAAATTATCAATACAAATGTGCTTATTTATTTTTTCCGTCGAATGATATTTCAATTAATACACCAACGCTAGTTAAGTGAAAAACATTGTACATATAAAACATAGAAGCGTATAACGGCAGTAATTACTATGTTCACATGAGCATTAAGTAGGTATTTTGTTTAAGTTGAGTATTATGCACTGGTATTTATGGTAGTTATTTATTCATCAATAGCAATTTTGTCTCCTTCAAAGTAATCCCCTCAGATATAATAATACACTTGTGACAGCGCTTTTTCCAATCTTCATCATGTCAAACTCACTATTTGATATAGCTCTTAGCTCCTTCAGCGATCTCTCATCAATGGTGTCGTCATCCTTTCAAGGTGTTTTTCAACTTGAGGAACAAAAAGAAGTTGCTGGGAGCCATGTCCGGTGAATACGGTTGGTGAGGTAACACAATAGTGTTGTTTTTCGCTAAAAAATTATGAACAATCGGTGAGGAGTGAGCGTTATTGTGATGCGATTGCCACAAATTGTCTTGCCACAATTCCAGTCGTTTTTGTCAGCTCACTTCACATAAACAGCGCATTACTTCCAAGTTTACTTTGGAACGACCATACGACCTTCTGGCAGGAACTCATATGCTCTACGCTATTGAAATTGGAAAAACACATCGATTATAAAATTCTCGTCACTTTTTGATCAAACCTTCAAAGCATGACTGTTTAATTTAGTAACTGTAAATGTTATGATCATGCATTAGAAACTGATTCAATCGTAACATTTTTTTTTTTTTCAGAAACTGCCTAAGGTAAAATGATGAAATCCTATAGGCACTTATTGGTTTGAAATGGTAGGGCTCAATTTTGCAAAGGCGCCCAGTCAACTCCTGTATAATAAATAAACAAATAGCTATAAACTGTATAAAGTTTTTTTATCAGAAAAGAAATAGTATAATTGAGAAGTTAAATTGAAAGAGGTGTTATTATTTAGGTTTAAAGGACCTCATTATTTCCTTTACAACTTACAACTCATCTGTTTATCCAACTTATATTTCCGATCCTACAAATCTGCTTCCTTTTGTCGTTCATTCCTAATCCGTGCCGCAAACTTTTAAACTCTATTTCCATTAATATTCGTCACTTGCCAACCCTCCCAATCTTTAAGTCTAGACTTTACTAGTTCATTATTTCCCTTCAATCTGACAAGTCATCATTAGTATTTTAATTTAAACCCGCCGACCTTTTACGTTATATTTTCTCGGTTATAATTACTATCTATAAGCTAATCACATCAGAGGGTGTGACAAACTCCCAGAATAAGTGTTTTGCATTTTTGGATGTTTAGCTTTATTTACTGGTAGAATTTTCCAAAGCCAACGTCTGTCATTCTCAGGCCAACGTCAGACGATTCTAAAATAAAACAAACCGTCAAAGATTAAAAGTGAAAACAGTTCAAGATTAAAATATAATAAATAAATACCTGTTACAAAATTATAAACAAAAGGGTTGAATGATGAAATTTATTTGGTAAAATCAAGTTTTATTTTAAAAGCAGTATTGGTTAGATAGAATATCTATTGTTTAGGCTTTGGAAACAAAAAAAAGGAAAGCTCCTTTGATCTTTGGCAATATTAACAGGTAACCCTTCAGAAAAAACTATGATACTTTGGAAAAAAACTTTGTTGGAAGGCTTAAAGTTAGCACATTTATAGTGTCCAATGTTTCACTGATTCAAATAATTTATTTTTTTCTCTATTCATAATTAGTTATTTTTTTAATATAATTAACTTTAATTAATTAATATAAATTTTTAGTATAATAATTTAGTGTTTTATATTTCATTGTGATTATAGTATGCCCTAACAAAAATATACATTAGTGTCAGATCTTTCATTGATTTTATCAAAAACTCTTGCTAGTAGACCCTTTTAAGGCGTATCGTGTTTTATTAAAGAATGAAAATGTTTTGGGTTACATTGCTATATTTTAACTGTTTGACCAGCTGAGAAATGCAGAATGACTGAATGTTCCGTTTCTGAAATTTAAAAATTAATTGTCTTATTTGATTTAGTTTTTTAAATCCAGAGGCAAAGAAGAAAAGCTTCTTTCTCAGAATGATTATGTAGCAGCTTTGCTTCATTAAATGTATACAACTATATAGTTCAATTTAAAATAATTTTAAGACGTATTTTATATGGTTTACCCTTGCAAGGATATGTGTTTATTATTAATTACTGTCAGAAGATAATAACAATTTATCATATTATCTGGACACTCGCTCATTTTTGGGACTTACTATGTTTCATCGAAGATAAAAAATATGTTAGCAGATATTAAGAAAGAGTCGTAAATGATAGTTTTCCTTTGTAATTGTTTTTTTAAATTTATTATCTTGACCAACCAGCTAATGAAAAAAAATGACTAAGCTTTTTGCTGCTTCGAGTAATTGTTATGATAACTTTTTGTTTTATATTTATAAATCCACAGGCGAAACAAAACATGCATCCTTTCTTATGTTCGGAATCATATTTAATTAATGAATATAATTTTTTAGTTTACTGTAATATATATCGCAATATGAATCAGGTACGCTCTGTAATCAATATACATTTATTCATGAAATACTGTCAGATAAGCAATACAATTTACCATCCCGTTCGGCTAATTGATGGTTTTAACTCAACTCATGTCTTATTGAAGAAAGAAAATATTTTACCTTAAAGCATGAAGGTGATCTACAAAAAAAGAATCTCGTTGATTGTACTTTCATCGGAAATGGGGTCAAGAATCGCATAATGTTTCCAGAAGCCCCGAAGATCATTCCCCTCTTTAACACTTTTTTTTAATCAATTATCAAGGTTCTACCCACACCATCAAACACTCCATACAAAAATCCTTTTTTTTCAGTAAGTTTTTTCTGTATTGAAGCAATCACGCCGTGTAGTTTTCGGAATTAGGGGGGGTGGTTTATTTCTGATTTTTCTCAAATATCTCGCAAACTAGTGGATTTTAGCAAAATGTACCCTATATACAAAATTGAGGTGCATAAAATTATCAATACAAATGTGCTTATTTATTTTTTCCGTCGAATGATATTTCAATTAATACACCAACGCTAGTTAAGTGAAAAACATTGTACATATAAAACATAGAAGCGTATAACGGCAGTAATTACTATGTTCACATGAGCATTAAGTAGGTATTTTGTTTAAGTTGAGTATTATGCACTGGTATTTATGGTAGTTATTTATTCATCAATAGCAATTTTGTCCCCTTCAAAGTAATCCCCTCAGATATAATAATACACTTGTGACAGCGCTTTTTCCAATCTTCATCATGTCAAACTCACTATTTGATATAGCTCTTAGCTCCTTCAGCGATCTCTCATCAATGGTGTCGTCATCCTTTCAAGGTGTTTTTCAACTTGAGGAACAAAAAGAAGTTGCTGGGAGCCATGTCCGGTGAATACGGTTGGTGAGGTAACACAATAGTGTTGTTTTTCGCTAAAAAATTATGAACAATCGGTGAGGAGTGAGCGTTATTGTGATGCGATTGCCACAAATTGTCTTGCCACAATTCCAGTCGTTTTTGTCAGCTCACTTCACATAAACAGCGCATTACTTCCAAGTTTACTTTGGAACGACCATACGACCTTCTGGCAGGAACTCATATGCTCTACGCTATTGAAATTGGAAAAACACATCGATTATAAAATTCTCGTCACTTTTTGATCAAACCTTCAAAGCATGACTGTTTAATTTAGTAACTGTAAATGTTATGATCATGCATTAGAAACTGATTCAATCGTAACATTTTTTTTTTTTTCAGAAACTGCCTAAGGTAAAATGATGAAATCCTATAGGCACTTATTGGTTTGAAATGGTAGGGCTCAATTTTGCAAAGGCGCCCAGTCAACTCCTGTATAATAAATAAACAAATAGCTATAAACTGTATAAAGTTTTTTTATCAGAAAAGAAATAGTATAATTGAGAAGTTAAATTGAAAGAGGTGTTATTATTTAGGTTTAAAGGACCTCATTATTTCCTTTACAACTTACAACTCATCTGTTTATCCAACTTATATTTCCGATCCTACAAATCTGCTTCCTTTTGTCGTTCATTCCTAATCCGTGCCGCAAACTTTTAAACTCTATTTCCATTAATATTCGTCACTTGCCAACCCTCCCAATCTTTAAGTCTAGACTTTACTAGTTCATTATTTCCCTTCAATCTGACAAGTCATCATTAGTATTTTAATTTAAACCCGCCGACCTTTTACGTTATATTTTCTCGGTTATAATTACTATCTATAAGCTAATCACATCAGAGGGTGTGACAAACTCCCAGAATAAGTGTTTTGCATTTTTCGATGTTTAGCTTTATTTACTGGTAGAATTTTCCAAAGCCAACGTCTGTCATTCTCAGGCCAACGTCAGACGATTCTAAAATAAAACAAACCGTCAAAGATTAAAAGTGAAAACAGTTCAAGATTAAAATATAATAAATAAATACCTGTTACAAAATTATAAACAAAAGGGTTGAATGATGAAATTTATTTGGTAAAATCAAGTTTTATTTTAAAAGCAGTATTGGTTAGATAGAATATCTATTGTTTAGGCTTTGGAAACAAAAAAAAGGAAAGCTCCTTTGATCTTTGGCAATATTAACAGGTAACCCTTCAGAAAAAACTATGATACTTTGGAAAAAAACTTTGTTGGAAGGCTTAAAGTTAGCACATTTATAGTGTCCAATGTTTTACTGATTCAAATAATTTATTTTTTTCTCTATTCATAATTAGTTATTTTTTTAATATAATTAACTTTAATTAATTAATATAAATTTTTAGTATAATAATTTAGTGTTTTATATTTCATTGTGATTATAGTATGCCCTAACAAAAATATACATTAGTGTCAGATCTTTCATTAATTTTATCAAAAACTCTTGCTAGTAGACCCTTTTAAGGCGTATCGTGTTTTATTAAAGAATGAAAATGTTTTGGGTTACATTGCTATATTTTAACTGTTTGACCAGCTGAGAAATGCAGAATGACTGAATGTTCCGTTTCTGAAATTTAAAAATTAATTGTCTTATTTGATTTAGTTTTTTAAATCCAGAGGCAAAGAAGAAAAGCTTCTTTCTCAGAATGATTATGTAGCAGCTTTGCTTCATTAAATGTATACAACTATATAGTTCAATTTAAAATAATTTTAAGACGTATTTTATATGGTTTACCCTTGCAAGGATATGTGTTTATTATTAATTACTGTCAGAAGATAATAACAATTTATCATATTATCTGGACACTCGCTCATTTTTGGGACTTACTATGTTTCATCGAAGATAAAAAATATGTTAGCAGATATTAAGAAAGAGTCGTAAATGATAGTTTTCCTTTGTAATTGTTTTTTTAAATTTATTATCTTGACCAACCAGCTAATGAAAAAAAATGACTAAGCTTTTTGCTGCTTCGAGTAATTGTTATGATAACTTTTTGTTTTATATTTATAAATCCACAGGCGAAACAAAACATGCATCCTTTCTTATGTTCGGAATCATATTTAATTAATGAATATAATTTTTTAGTTTACTGTAATATATATCGCAATATGAATCAGGTACGCTCTGTAATCAATATACATTTATTCATGAAATACTGTCAGATAAGCAATACAATTTACCATCCCGTTCGGCTAATTGATGGTTTTAACTCAACTCATGTCTTATTGAAGAAAGAAAATATTTTACCTTAAAGCATGAAGGTGATCTACAAAAAAAGAATCTCGTTGATTGTACTTTCATCGGAAATGGGGTCAAGAATCGCATAATGTTTCCAGAAGCCCCGAAGATCATTCCCCTCTTTAACACTTTTTTTTAATCAATTATCAAGGTTCTACCCACACCATCAAACACTCCATACAAAAATCCTTTTTTTTCAGTAAGTTTTTTCTGTATTGAAGCAATCACGCCGTGTAGTTTTCGGAATTAGGGGGGGTGGTTTATTTCTGATTTTTCTCAAATATCTCGCAAACTAGTGGATTTTAGCAAAATGTACCCTATATACAAAATTGAGGTGCATAAAATTATCAATACAAATGTGCTTATTTATTTTTTCCGTCGAATGATATTTCAATTAATACACCAACGCTAGTTAAGTGAAAAACATTGTACATATAAAACATAGAAGCGTATAACGGCAGTAATTACTATGTTCACATGAGCATTAAGTAGGTATTTTGTTTAAGTTGAGTATTATGCACTGGTATTTATGGTAGTTATTTATTCATCAATAGCAATTTTGTCCCCTTCAAAGTAATCCCCTCAGATATAATAATACACTTGTGACAGCGCTTTTTCCAATCTTCATCATGTCAAACTCACTATTTGATATAGCTCTTAGCTCCTTCAGCGATCTCTCATCAATGGTGTCGTCATCCTTTCAAGGTGTTTTTCAACTTGAGGAACAAAAAGAAGTTGCTGGGAGCCATGTCCGGTGAATACGGTTGGTGAGGTAACACAATAGTGTTGTTTTTCGCTAAAAAATTATGAACAATCGGTGAGGAGTGAGCGTTATTGTGATGCGATTGCCACAAATTGTCTTGCCACAATTCCAGTCGTTTTTGTCAGCTCACTTCACATAAACAGCGCATTACTTCCAAGTTTACTTTGGAACGACCATACGACCTTCTGGCAGGAACTCATATGCTCTACGCTATTGAAATTGGAAAAACACATCGATTATAAAATTCTCGTCACTTTTTGATCAAACCTTCAAAGCATGACTGTTTAATTTAGTAACTGTAAATGTTATGATCATGCATTAGAAACTGATTCAATCGTAACATTTTTTTTTTTTTTCAGAAACTGCCTAAGGTAAAATGATGAAATCCTATAGGCACTTATTGGTTTGAAATGGTAGGGCTCAATTTTGCAAAGGCGCCCAGTCAACTCCTGTATAATAAATAAACAAATAGCTATAAACTGTATAAAGTTTTTTTATCAGAAAAGAAATAGTATAATTGAGAAGTTAAATTGAAAGAGGTGTTATTATTTAGGTTTAAAGGACCTCATTATTTCCTTTACAACTTACAACTCATCTGTTTATCCAACTTATATTTCCGATCCTACAAATCTGCTTCCTTTTGTCGTTCATTCCTAATCCGTGCTGCAAACTTTTAAACTCTATTTCCATTAATATTCGTCACTTGCCAACCCTCCCAATCTTTAAGTCTAGACTTTACTAGTTCATTATTTCCCTTCAATCTGACAAGTCATCATTAGTATTTTAATTTAAACCCGCCGACCTTTTACGTTATATTTTCTCGGTTATAATTACTATCTATAAGCTAATCACATCAGAGGGTGTGACAAACTCCCAGAATAAGTGTTTTGCATTTTTCGATGTTTAGCTTTATTTACTGGTAGAATTTTCCAAAGCCAACGTCTGTCATTCTCAGGCCAACGTCAGACGATTCTAAAATAAAACAAACCGTCAAAGATTAAAAGTGAAAACAGTTCAAGATTAAAATATAATAAATAAATACCTGTTACAAAATTATAAACAAAAGGGTTGAATGATGAAATTTATTTGGTAAAATCAAGTTTTATTTTAAAAGCAGTATTGGTTAGATAGAATATCTATTGTTTAGGCTTTGGAAACAAAAAAAAGGAAAGCTCCTTTGATCTTTGGCAATATTAACAGGTAACCCTTCAGAAAAAACTATGATACTTTGGAAAAAAACTTTGTTGGAAGGCTTAAAGTTAGCACATTTATAGTGTCCAATGTTTTACTGATTCAAATAATTTATTTTTTTCTCTATTCATAATTAGTTATTTTTTTAATATAATTAACTTTAATTAATTAATATAAATTTTTAGTATAATAATTTAGTGTTTTATATTTCATTGTGATTATAGTATGCCCTAACAAAAATATACATTAGTGTCAGATCTTTCATTAATTTTATCAAAAACTCTTGCTAGTAGACCCTTTTAAGGCGTATCGTGTTTTATTAAAGAATGAAAATGTTTTGGGTTACATTGCTATATTTTAACTGTTTGACCAGCTGAGAAATGCAGAATGACTGAATGTTCCGTTTCTGAAATTTAAAAATTAATTGTCTTATTTGATTTAGTTTTTTAAATCCAGAGGCAAAGAAGAAAAGCTTCTTTCTCAGAATGATTATGTAGCAGCTTTGCTTCATTAAATGTATACAACTATATAGTTCAATTTAAAATAATTTTAAGACGTATTTTATATGGTTTACCCTTGCAAGGATATGTGTTTATTATTAATTACTGTCAGAAGATAATAACAATTTATCATATTATCTGGACACTCGCTCATTTTTGGGACTTACTATGTTTCATCGAAGATAAAAAATATGTTAGCAGATATTAAGAAAGAGTCGTAAATGATAGTTTTCCTTTGTAATTGTTTTTTTAAATTTATTATCTTGACCAACCAGCTAATGAAAAAAAATGACTAAGCTTTTTGCTGCTTCGAGTAATTGTTATGATAACTTTTTGTTTTATATTTATAAATCCACAGGCGAAACAAAACATGCATCCTTTCTTATGTTCGGAATCATATTTAATTAATGAATATAATTTTTTAGTTTACTGTAATATATATCGCAATATGAATCAGGTACGCTCTGTAATCAATATACATTTATTCATGAAATACTGTCAGATAAGCAATACAATTTACCATCCCGTTCGGCTAATTGATGGTTTTAACTCAACTCATGTCTTATTGAAGAAAGAAAATATTTTACCTTAAAGCATGAAGGTGATCTACAAAAAAAGAATCTCGTTGATTGTACTTTCATCGGAAATGGGGTCAAGAATCGCATAATGTTTCCAGAAGCCCCGAAGATCATTCCCCTCTTTAACACTTTTTTTTAATCAATTATCAAGGTTCTACCCACACCATCAAACACTCCATACAAAAATCCTTTTTTTTCAGTAAGTTTTTTCTGTATTGAAGCAATCACGCCGTGTAGTTTTCGGAATTAGGGGGGGTGGTTTATTTCTGATTTTTCTCAAATATCTCGCAAACTAGTGGATTTTAGCAAAATGTACCCTATATACAAAATTGAGGTGCATAAAATTATCAATACAAATGTGCTTATTTATTTTTTCCGTCGAATGATATTTCAATTAATACACCAACGCTAGTTAAGTGAAAAACATTGTACATATAAAACATAGAAGCGTATAACGGCAGTAATTACTATGTTCACATGAGCATTAAGTAGGTATTTTGTTTAAGTTGAGTATTATGCACTGGTATTTATGGTAGTTATTTATTCATCAATAGCAATTTTGTCCCCTTCAAAGTAATCCCCTCAGATATAATAATACACTTGTGACAGCGCTTTTTCCAATCTTCATCATGTCAAACTCACTATTTGATATAGCTCTTAGCTCCTTCAGCGATCTCTCATCAATGGTGTCGTCATCCTTTCAAGGTGTTTTTCAACTTGAGGAACAAAAAGAAGTTGCTGGGAGCCATGTCCGGTGAATACGGTTGGTGAGGTAACACAATAGTGTTGTTTTTCGCTAAAAAATTATGAACAATCGGTGAGGAGTGAGCGTTATTGTGATGCGATTGCCACAAATTGTCTTGCCACAATTCCAGTCGTTTTTGTCAGCTCACTTCACATAAACAGCGCATTACTTCCAAGTTTACTTTGGAACGACCATACGACCTTCTGGCAGGAACTCATATGCTCTACGCTATTGAAATTGGAAAAACACATCGATTATAAAATTCTCGTCACTTTTTGATCAAACCTTCAAAGCATGACTGTTTAATTTAGTAACTGTAAATGTTATGATCATGCATTAGAAACTGATTCAATCGTAACATTTTTTTTTTTTTCAGAAACTGCCTAAGGTAAAATGATGAAATCCTATAGGCACTTATTGGTTTGAAATGGTAGGGCTCAATTTTGCAAAGGCGCCCAGTCAACTCCTGTATAATAAATAAACAAATAGCTATAAACTGTATAAAGTTTTTTTATCAGAAAAGAAATAGTATAATTGAGAAGTTAAATTGAAAGAGGTGTTATTATTTAGGTTTAAAGGACCTCATTATTTCCTTTACAACTTACAACTCATCTGTTTATCCAACTTATATTTCCGATCCTACAAATCTGCTTCCTTTTGTCGTTCATTCCTAATCCGTGCCGCAAACTTTTAAACTCTATTTCCATTAATATTCGTCACTTGCCAACCCTCCCAATCTTTAAGTCTAGACTTTACTAGTTCATTATTTCCCTTCAATCTGACAAGTCATCATTAGTATTTTAATTTAAACCCGCCGACCTTTTACGTTATATTTTCTCGGTTATAATTACTATCTATAAGCTAATCACATCAGAGGGTGTGACAAACTCCCAGAATAAGTGTTTTGCATTTTTCGATGTTTAGCTTTATTTACTGGTAGAATTTTCCAAAGCCAACGTCTGTCATTCTCAGGCCAACGTCAGACGATTCTAAAATAAAACAAACCGTCAAAGATTAAAAGTGAAAACAGTTCAAGATTAAAATATAATAAATAAATACCTGTTACAAAATTATAAACAAAAGGGTTGAATGATGAAATTTATTTGGTAAAATCAAGTTTTATTTTAAAAGCAGTATTGGTTAGATAGAATATCTATTGTTTAGGCTTTGGAAACAAAAAAAAGGAAAGCTCCTTTGATCTTTGGCAATATTAACAGGTAACCCTTCAGAAAAAACTATGATACTTTGGAAAAAAACTTTGTTGGAAGGCTTAAAGTTAGCACATTTATAGTGTCCAATGTTTTACTGATTCAAATAATTTATTTTTTTCTCTATTCATAATTAGTTATTTTTTTAATATAATTAACTTTAATTAATTAATATAAATTTTTAGTATAATAATTTAGTGTTTTATATTTCATTGTGATTATAGTATGCCCTAACAAAAATATACATTAGTGTCAGATCTTTCATTAATTTTATCAAAAACTCTTGCTAGTAGACCCTTTTAAGGCGTATCGTGTTTTATTAAAGAATGAAAATGTTTTGGGTTACATTGCTATATTTTAACTGTTTGACCAGCTGAGAAATGCAGAATGACTGAATGTTCCGTTTCTGAAATTTAAAAATTAATTGTCTTATTTGATTTAGTTTTTTAAATCCAGAGGCAAAGAAGAAAAGCTTCTTTCTCAGAATGATTATGTAGCAGCTTTGCTTCATTAAATGTATACAACTATATAGTTCAATTTAAAATAATTTTAAGACGTATTTTATATGGTTTACCCTTGCAAGGATATGTGTTTATTATTAATTACTGTCAGAAGATAATAACAATTTATCATATTATCTGGACACTCGCTCATTTTTGGGACTTACTATGTTTCATCGAAGATAAAAAATATGTTAGCAGATATTAAGAAAGAGTCGTAAATGATAGTTTTCCTTTGTAATTGTTTTTTTAAATTTATTATCTTGACCAACTAGCTAATGAAAAAAAATGACTAAGCTTTTTGCTGCTTCGAGTAATTGTTATGATAACTTTTTGTTTTATATTTATAAATCCACAGGCGAAACAAAACATGCATCCTTTCTTATGTTCGGAATCATATTTAATTAATGAATATAATTTTTTAGTTTACTGTAATATATATCGCAATATGAATCAGGTACGCTCTGTAATCAATATACATTTATTCATGAAATACTGTCAGATAAGCAATACAATTTACCATCCCGTTCGGCTAATTGATGGTTTTAACTCAACTCATGTCTTATTGAAGAAAGAAAATATTTTACCTTAAAGCATGAAGGTGATCTACAAAAAAAGAATCTCGTTGATTGTACTTTCATCGGAAATGGGGTCAAGAATCGCATAATGTTTCCAGAAGCCCCGAAGATCATTCCCCTCTTTAACACTTTTTTTTAATCAATTATCAAGGTTCTACCCACACCATCAAACACTCCATACAAAAATCCTTTTTTTTCAGTAAGTTTTTTCTGTATTGAAGCAATCACGCCGTGTAGTTTTCGGAATTAGGGGGGTGGTTTATTTCTGATTTTTCTCAAATATCTCGCAAACTAGTGGATTTTAGCAAAATGTACCCTATATACAAAATTGAGGTGCATAAAATTATCAATACAAATGTGCTTATTTATTTTTTCCGTCGAATGATATTTCAATTAATACACCAACGCTAGTTAGGTGAAAAACATTGTACATATAAAACATAGAAGCGTATAACAGCAGTAATTACTATGTTCACATGAGCATTAAGTAGGTATTTTGTTTAAGTTGAGTATTATGCACTGGTATTTATGGTAGTTATTTATTCATCAATAGCAATTTTGTCCCCTTCAAAGTAATCCCCTCAGATATAATAATACACTTGTGACAGCGCTTTTTCCAATCTTCATCATGTCAAACTCACTATTTGATATAGCTCTTAGCTCCTTCAGCGATCTCTCATCAATGGTGTCGTCATCCTTTCAAGGTGTTTTTCAACTTGAGGAACAAAAAGAAGTTGCTGGGAGCCATGTCCGGTGAATACGGTTGGTGAGGTAACTCAATAGTGTTGTTTTTCGCTAAAAAATTATGAACAATCGGTGAGGAGTGAGCGTTATTGTGATGCGATTGCCACAAATTGTCTTGCCACAATTCCAGTCTTTTTTGTCAGCTCACTTCACATAAACAGCGCATTACTTCCAAGTTTACTTTGGAACGACCATACGACCTTCTGGCAGGAACTCATATGCTCTACGCTATTGAAATTGGAAAAAC
The DNA here is from genome assembly GCA_930367205.1 of Acanthosoma haemorrhoidale. NCBI lineage: Eukaryota > Metazoa > Arthropoda > Insecta > Hemiptera > Acanthosomatidae > Acanthosoma > Acanthosoma haemorrhoidale. The sequence continues at coordinate 19,783 of CAKNEZ010000017.1, forward strand.
ACATCGATTATAAAATTCTCGTCACTTTTTGATCAAACCTTCAAAGCATGACTGTTTAATTTAGTAACTGTAAATGTTATGATCATGCATTAGAAACTGATTCAATCGTAACATTTTGTTTTTTTTCAGAAGCTGCCCTCAATTTTGCAAAGGCGCCCAGTCAACTCCTGTATAATAAATAAACAAATAGCTATAAACTGTATAAAGTTTTTTTATCAGAAAAGAAATAGTATAATTGAGAAGTTAAATTGAAAGAGGTGTTATTATTTAGGTTTAAAGGACCTCATTATTTCCTTTACAACTTACAACTCATCTGTTTATCCAACTTATATTTCCGATCCTACAAATCTGCTTCCTTTTGTCGTTCATTCCTAATCCGTGCCGCAAACTTTTAAACTCTATTTCCATTAATATTCGTCACTTGCCAACCCTCCCAATCTTTAAGTCTAGACTTTACTAGTTCATTATTTCCCTTCAATCTGACAAGTCATCATTAGTATTTTAATTTAAACCCGCCGACCTTTTACGTTATATTTTCTCGGTTATAATTACTATCTATAAGCTAATCACATCAGAGGGTGTGACAAACTCCCAGAATAAGTGTTTTGCATTTTTCGATGTTTAGCTTTATTTACTGGTAGAATTTTCCAAAGCCAACGTCTGTCATTCTCAGGCCAACGTCAGACGATTCTAAAATAAAACAAACCGTCAAAGATTAAAAGTGAAAACAGTTCAAGATTAAAATATAATAAATAAATACCTGTTACAAAATTATAAACAAAAGGGTTGAATGATGAAATTTATTTGGTAAAATCAAGTTTTATTTTAAAAGCAGTATTGGTTAGATAGAATATCTATTGTTTAGGCTTTGGAAACAAAAAAAAGGAAAGCTCCTTTGATCTTTGGCAATATTAACAAGTAACCCTTCAGAAAAAACTATGATACTTTGGAAAAAAACTTTGTTGGAAGGCTTAAAGTTAGCACATTTATAGTGTCCAATGTTTTACTGATTCAAATAATTTATTTTTTTCTCTATTCATAATTAGTTATTTTTTTAATATAATTAACTTTAATTAATTAATATAAATTTTTAGTATAATAATTTAGTGTTTTATATTTCAATGTGATTATAGTATGCCCTAACAAAAATATACATTAGTGTCAGATCTTACATTGATTTTATCAAAAACTCTTGCTAGTAGACCCTTTTAAGGCGTATCGTGTTTTATTAAAGAATGAAAATTTTTTGGGTTACATTGCTATATTTTAACTGTTTGACCAGCTGAGAAATGCAGAATGACTGAATGTTCCGTTTCTGAAATTTAAAAATTAATTGTCTTATTTGATTTAGTTTTTTAAATCCAGAGGCAAAGAAGAAAAGCTTCTTTCTCAGAATGATTATGTAGCAGCTTTGCTTCATTAAATGTATACAACTATATAGTTCAATTTAAAATAATTTTAAGACGTATTTTATATGGTTTACCCTTGCAAGGATATGTGTTTATTATTAATTACTGTCAGAAGATAATAACAATTTATCATATTATCTGGACACTCGCTCATTTTTGGGACTTACTATGTTTCATCGAAGATAAAAAATATGTTAGCAGATATTAAGAAAGAGTCGTAAATGATAGTTTTCCTTTGTAATTGTTTTTTTAAATTTATTATCTTGACCAACCAGCTAATGAAAAAAAATGACTAAGCTTTTTGCTGCTTCGAGTAATTGTTATGATAACTTTTTGTTTTATATTTATAAATCCACAGGCGAAACAAAACATGCATCCTTTCTTATGTTCGGAATCATATTTAATTAATGAATATAATTTTTTAGTTTACTGTAATATATATCGCAATATGAATCAGGTACGCTCTGTAATCAATATACATTTATTCATGAAATACTGTCAGATAAGCAATACAATTTACCATCCCGTTCGGCTAATTGATGGTTTTAACTCAACTCATGTCTTATTGAAGAAAGAAAATATTTTACCTTAAAGCATGAAGGTGATCTACAAAAAAAGAATCTCGTTGATTGTACTTTCATCGGAAATGGGGTCAAGAATCGCATAATGTTTCCAGAAGCCCCGAAGATCATTCCCCTCTTTAACACTTTTTTTTAATCAATTATCAAGGTTCTACCCACACCATCAAACACTCCATACAAAAATCCTTTTTTTTTCAGTAAGTTTTTTCTGTATTGAAGCAATCACGCCGTGTAGTTTTCGGAATTAGGGGGGTGGTTTATTTCTGATTTTTCTCAAATATCTCGCAAACTAGTGGATTTTAGCAAAATGTACCCTATATACAAAATTGAGGTGCATAAAATTATCAATACAAATGTGCTTATTTATTTTTTCCGTCGAATGATATTTCAATTAATACACCAACGCTAGTTAAGTGAAAAACATTGTACATATAAAACATAGAAGCGTATAACGGCAGTAATTACTATGTTCACATGAGCATTAAGTAGGTATTTTGTTTAAGTTGAGTATTATGCACTGGTATTTATGGTAGTTATTTATTCATCAATAGCAATTTTGTCCCCTTCAAAGTAATCCCCTCAGATATAATAATACACTTGTGACAGCGCTTTTTCCAATCTTCATCATGTCAAACTCACTATTTGATATAGCTCTTAGCTCCTTCAGCGATCTCTCATCAATGGTGTCGTCATCCTTTCAAGGTGTTTTTCAACTTGAGGAACAAAAAAGAAGTTGCTGGGAGCCATGTCCGGTGAATACGGTTGGTGAGGTAACACAATAGTGTTGTTTTTCGCTAAAAAATTATGAACAATCGGTGAGGAGTGAGCGTTATTGTGATGCGATTGCCACAAATTGTCTTGCCACAATTCCAGTCGTTTTTGTCAGCTCACTTCACATAAACAGCGCATTACTTCCAAGTTTACTTTGGAACGACCATACGACCTTCTGGCAGGAACTCATATGCTCTACGCTATTGAAATTGGAAAAACACATCGATTATAAAATTCTCGTCACTTTTTGATCAAACCTTCAAAGCATGACTGTTTAATTTAGTAACTGTAAATGTTATGATCATGCATTAGAAACTGATTCAATCGTAACATTTTTTTTTTTTTTCAGAAACTGCCTAAGGTAAAATGATGAAATCCTATAGGCACTTATTGGTTTGAAATGGTAGGGCTCAATTTTGCAAAGGCGCCCAGTCAACTCCTGTATAATAAATAAACAAATAGCTATAAACTGTATAAAGTTTTTTTATCAGAAAAGAAATAGTATAATTGAGAAGTTAAATTGAAAGAGGTGTTATTATTTAGGTTTAAAGGACCTCATTATTTCCTTTACAACTTACAACTCATCTGTTTATCCAACTTATATTTCCGATCCTACAAATCTGCTTCCTTTTGTCGTTCATTCCTAATCCGTGCTGCAAACTTTTAAACTCTATTTCCATTAATATTCGTCACTTGCCAACCCTCCCAATCTTTAAGTCTAGACTTTACTAGTTCATTATTTCCCTTCAATCTGACAAGTCATCATTAGTATTTTAATTTAAACCCGCCGACCTTTTACGTTATATTTTCTCGGTTATAATTACTATCTATAAGCTAATCACATCAGAGGGTGTGACAAACTCCCAGAATAAGTGTTTTGCATTTTTCGATGTTTAGCTTTATTTACTGGTAGAATTTTCCAAAGCCAACGTCTGTCATTCTCAGGCCAACGTCAGACGATTCTAAAATAAAACAAACCGTCAAAGATTAAAAGTGAAAACAGTTCAAGATTAAAATATAATAAATAAATACCTGTTACAAAATTATAAACAAAAGGGTTGAATGATGAAATTTATTTGGTCAAATCAAATTTTATTTTAAAACAAGTATTGGTTAGATAGAATATCTATTGTTTAGGCTTTGGAAACAAAAAAAAGGAAAGCTCCTTTGATCTTTGGCAATATTAACAGGTAACCCTTCAGAAAAAACTATGATACTTTGGAAAAAAACTTTGTTGGAAGGCTTAAAGTTAGCACATTTATAGTGTCCAATGTTTTACTGATTCAAATAATTTATTTTTTTCTCTATTCATAATTAGTTATTTTTTTAATATAATTAACTTTAATTAATTAATATAAATTTTTAGTATAATAATTTAGTGTTTTATATTTCATTGTAAACCCCCGACTTTCTCTCTCTTCCTCCTCCCCCTAAATGTTTACAGGAATCTGGGGAAAATATTAATGCCAGGAGAGGGCATTACCCAAGGACAGGGGAACCTGAAATATTACAGGGAATTGACATTTAGATTACCGACATTTTATTAAATGATAATAAACAAAAAAAAATCCTTAAGCTATTTGATAAAAAAAAAAAAAAAAAAAAAATACTTAAACTATTTGAAAAAAAAAATAATTAAACTATTTGATAAAAAAAATAATTAAACTATTTGAGAGAAAAATTACTTAAACTATTGGACAGAAAAATACTTAAACTTTACTAAACTGGAAACTTGTAAACCAGAGTTTTATTAACTTAAAGTTTGCTGATCGAAGAATGAGAACAAAACAAATACATCACTGTCCGTGTTTATCTATACGTATGCATAGTTTGGTGTTATTTGGTGTAAACTGATGAACGACGTAAACAAACAACATAAACCCTCGGTACGTGGAAGCTACGTCCAACGAGGTTACCTGTCGTAGCTAGATAGTGGATTAGTCATTCAGCTGTGAGGTTCCCGGTGGATGGAATCGGTGAGTCGATGATCGATATGCTCATATCCATACTAGTTCCAAGTCAAATCTCCAACCAGAGGTGCTCCCCATAAACCATAGGCCGATAAGGTGGTGAGATGAGGGGGGGGCGCTCCGGCGGGTGTTGGCCAACTGATCCACACACTGACTGCAAGCGACTGATCCCGGTGCTCCGTCCTTTTAATCCTCTATAAAGGATGTAGGGTCTTACGGGGCCTCGGAGGCGTCCCGCACCGTTATTTGTTTTGTTTACTTTTCAGCATATTTCCCATAAAACAAAATCAATACACTCACATTTGAAACACAAAGATATTCTTAGAACATTTATAATATTATCAATAATTATTAATTCTTTATATAAAACTAACCAAATACAAAAAAAAATATTTATCTCTAATTTACACTTTTTTTTTTTTTTTTTTTTTTTTTTTTTTTTTTTTTTTATCATAAATTTTACGAGGGTACTTTGTTAGATAATTACTTGTCAGCGCAAGACCCCTTATTCGGCTTAAACAATGACTGATAATTTTTTCCTTCAATAACTAAAATAAACGAATTACAGGCGTAAACAATCGCTAATTTACATTGGCTATAAAAGTCTATCGGTCACAACACTCCCCGTTTTCCAAAAGTGTTGACCCTAGGTCAACACTTTTCTTTCTCGTGACACGCACTGACACCCTCACTCTTTGTTTCTCCCTCCCTGGCTAGACCGGCGATTATTTCTCAATAAGTAGGGACTGCGCGGCAACATCGGTGCCTCTGTACTATCCGCCTCCCAAGTCGGGTCTCGATAGTTGGTACTGACATCCTCCACCGAGGTCTCTCCCGAGACCTCCGATGTGTTCACCAACGGGGTAACCGGGCGGGTGGGCTCCTTTTCGCTCGATGAAACATCTTCCTCCGTACGGATAATACTCGGTCGCCCCTCCGCTTCGCCCTCAGGCCACCAGCTTGGAGCCACTACATCCCTCCTTGGCGAGCTAGTGGCCAATAGGGAATCGTTCCCAATGGCCCTTTCTCTAGGATGGGGCTCTCCCTCCTCGTCAGAGTCGGTTAGGGGGATCGGCCAGAAGTCCTCCTGGTCTCTTTCCTTATCCCTTACTTCGTCATCGTCATCTTCCGATTCAGACAGTTGCTCCTTTGGATACTCCGTTTCGAGACCACTGTTAAAAGCCGGTTTCAAGCGGTTCACGTGAACTACCTGGGTCCCGCCGGTTTCATTTCTGATTGCATAGGTTACCGCACTGCATTTCTTGACTATTATCCATGGTCCCGTCCAAGGGCAATGAAATTTTTTTAAATTTCCTGGTTTTACCGCGGGTACATGTAGGTATACCGCGTCGCCCTCGGTGAAAGTACGGGATCTCCTATCTTGGTTAACCGCCGCGGTTCTGCGAGCCCAAGTTTTCTTAATTCTTTCACGGGCTTCTTCGTAGGCCTGTTCTACACGAACCCTAATCCTTGCAGCTTCATCTTGTGTTAAGGCGTTTTCCAACGCTTCCACAGGCTCTATCCATTCCCCTTCCGGAGTGCGGAGCTCTCTGCCATATAACAGGAAGTTCGGTGAAAATCCCGTGGCAGAATGTGGTATGGAGCGATAAGCCATTAGTGAATAGGGGACCCACCGGTCCCAATCTCGCCCATCTTTTCTGGCAAAGTGAGCCATGGAATCTCCCAGTGTACGATGAAAGCGTTCCAGCATTCCATTACTCTGGGGATGGTAGGGGGTGGTTTGGAGTTTTTGTATGCCTAAGCCCTTGCACACGGATTTGAACAACGCCGACACGAAATTCCTGCCTTGATCAGTCAGTAGTTTCTTTGGAGTCCCATGTCTGGTGATTATACGCTCGACAAAAACCCGAGCGGTCTCGTCCGCCGTCTGTTCTCTTATAGGTTCAGCTTCAGTGTATCGGCTGAAGTGGTCTATAAAAGTTAACAAGTATTTATTCCCGCGGCTACTCTTTGGGAACGGCCCCACGATATCCAGGGAAACCATTTCGAATGGCTCCTTGGGAAAGAAGGGGGCCTCTAGAGGAGCTGTTAACCCAGGGGGGGTCTTTCTCTGAGCACACGAGTGGCACCCCTTAACGAACTCTTCTATATCTTTCCCCATCGAGGGCCAATAGTACTTATTCTTTATCAATTCCTGGGTACGTTCTCTTCCCGGATGTCCCGCCCATGGCCGACTATGGTGTTCCTCCATGATCTGTTGCCGGCGATCTAGTGGAACCAAAATTTTCCATTGATTTGGGTCATCACTTATTCCGTAGTGTATTATCCCATCCGCCCCCGTCCGTAACCCTCGTGGGTTATTTTTGACCCATCTCTGGCATTCTTCGTCCTGTTCCTGCCCTCTTTTCCAAAGAACCCGTTGGGCTCCTTCGTCGAACGTCCTTATACCCGCTACGGCCCTACTCAGGGAGTCCGCGTTGGTATGCTTCTTCCCTGGTTTGTGGACGACCTGATACTCGAATTCCTCGAGTCTGAGAGCCCACCTCATCAAGCGTGAGGACGGGTCTCTTAGGGACAGCATCCATTTAAGTGCAGCGTGGTCAGTGACAAGTGTAAACTTTCGACCCAACAGATAGCACCTAAAATGCTTGGTTGCCCAAACTACCGAAAGTAGCTCTCTTTCGGTAGCCGAATAATTTTGTTCCGCTGGGTGTAGCTGTCGACTGGCAAAGGCGATAGGCCTTTCTTGTCCGTTTCGGAGTTGTGAGAGGACGGCCCCTACTGCCATTCCAGAGGCATCGGTCGCCAGAATGAAAGGGTCCCGGAAATCAGGATAAATCAGCACTCGGTCAGAACACAATATCTCCTGTAGAGCGGTAAACGCCTCGTCTTGTTCTTTCCCCCAGTGAAATGACATTCCCTTCCCCGTCAACTGGGTGAGGGGCTTGGCAATTTCGGCGAACTGAGGTACGAACCTCCGGTAATATCCAGCGAGACCCAGGAAGCCTCTCACTTCCCGAGCCGAACCGGGTTTTGGAAATTCTGTCACCGCCGTGATCTTTTCTGGGTCAGGTTTCACCCCTTCACTGGTTACCAAGTGGCCAAGGTATTTTACCTGCCTGACCACAAACTTACATTTTGGTCCTTTCAACTTCAGATTAGCACCCCGCAGTCGCTCCAGCACCCTTCTTAATCGAGTGCAGTGCTCATCCATATCACCACTGAAGATGATAATGTCATCTAAATAAACATAGCAGTCAGTCCCCTTAACTCCCATCAGTACCTGGTCCATAGTTCGCTGGAATGTGGCTGGGGCCCCAGCAAGCCCGAACGGCATTTTATGGTACTCGTAGTGCCCCCCTAGGGTGGTGAAGGCAGTTTTCGGTCGATCTTCCTCGGCCACCGGTATTTGGTGGTAGCCGCTAGCAAGGTCTAATGTTGTGAAAAGCCTACTCTGTCCCAACATCTCTAATGTTTCCTGAATCAATGGTAGGGGGTAAGCATCCACCTGCGTTACTGCATTCAGCCCCCGGAAATCAGTGCAGAATCTATACTGGGTCCTTCCGTCTTCACTTCGTTTGGGTACCAACACGACAGGTGCAGCCCAAGCACTGTCGGAAGGAGCTATCACTCCCTTGCGTAACATTTCTTCTAAGTGTTCCTCTACTACCGCTCGTTGGTTGAAGGGCACTCGATACGGGCGCTTGATCACCGGGGGAGCTTCCCCTGTTGGTATTCTATGCTTCACCCCAGTAGAGCAGCCTTCCTTTCCCGGTTCGTCGAATAGATCTTTAAACTCTTCTAGCAGCGACTCGACTACACCCTTATCCGACTCACCGAGGTGGTCTACATTCCATAGTTGAGCCCCCTTTTCCAGAGCATTCTCGCTACCCTCTACTCGGTGTATCCGAACGTCCCTTTCATTTCTTTCCTCCGTATGCCATTCCGCGCCTATTCCCAATAATTGCCCTTTATCGAGGTAGGTATCCACCGGCCCCGAGTTCATAAGTTGGATCCAAACCTCCCCGTGTTCTACGAGCCCAATACTTCGCCCTACTCTTAAGCTACCTTGTTTCAATGGTACCGGCTCGACAACCACCACTGCCTTCTCTCTCTGGTGGATCGTTGCTCTAATGAGTTTCTCACTACACGAAGGGATTGCGATTCGAGCAGGGCTGGTAATTTCTAGCCCCTTGGTCTCATCGTGCTTGTCGGGTTGTTCGTGGGATCCCGGGGTCTCTACTGCTTTGTTCGCGGCCTGCTGGTTTCCGCGTTTGGCCCTCTTTTCCCTCTTCTGTTGGTGCTTTCTTTCTTGGGCATGGATTAGGTCGGACGAGGATCCATCCTTTGGAATTGGCTCCTCCTGCGTCGTTTCCCTTGTACTTCTCCCTTTCGCTTCTAAGGAATTTATTGCCACTCCCAACTGGTGAAGGGGATGTACGTTGACTGGTTTCTTCTCAAAACTCAGGCCAGCGTCAGGCGGCGTCACTATCACCTCCCGGTTACGAATATCCAGTTTGGCTCCTAGCTTTTCTAGCAAATCCAAACCTATGATTCCGTCTCCGGGCAAGTTCACGCTGATTATCATCACCTGATGTTTCACTTCCAGGCCGTCTACTTGGCACATCAACTCTTGTACCCCCAAAATACGCAGAGCCTGTCCTGTTACTCCTCTAGCTCGGACACTGGCGGGCCTTAATTGAACTCCCGGAAGCGCCGTGCGAATTAGCGTCACTTCGGCCCCCGTGTCTACTATCATGTGGTGGAGATATCCCCCAATTAGCATGTCCAGTTTTATCAATTTACCTACTCCGGCTCCCACCCCTGTAAGCCATTTCTCATCCACAGGCTTGGGTTTCTCCGGCCCAGACGGGGGGTGACCGTCGGGCCTTAAGCATTTTGGGGGCCCCTGCACGGGGTTCAATTTCTTTTCGGCGGGCAGCTGCTGGGATCTGCACTGGTTCGCTATATGCCCTTGCCGTCCACACCTGTAGCAAGTTACCCTTTCTCTGGGGCCCGGGTTATTGCTTACTCCTTTAGCCGGTGGTGGCATTCTGCATCCCCTTGCGTAATGTCCTAACTCTCCACACCGATAGCAACGCTGAGAATCGGATTTCCCTAGTCTCGAGGGAAGCGCCTTTTGAATCGCGCTGATACAAGCGTCTTCGATCTGTTCCCTTAAGCTAAACACCGCTCCCGCTCCCCGTGCCGAGGCCTGGTCCTCGTTTCTGGCGATAGGATCCACTGAGCTTCTATACCTATTTCTCTCACTCTCTCGTTGCTGCTCATGGCAGGGGCCGGACCTGCCCCCTGCCTCTTCCAACACATATACGTTCTTTCCCCGTTGATGCTCTTGCAAGGCTTGCTCTACATCTAACGCCAATCTCACTGCATTCTTCAGTGTATCTGGGCGTCCGAACAACACCTGTTTTCCCACCTCACCCGAGAGTCCCCTCATGAACGCTTCTAGCACTTTTCTCTCTACTTCCCGCGCCCACCACTTTGCTTCATTCCTAGATAGATCGGACCTGGTCATTTTCCCCCCCAAGGAAATGCATCTGTCCGAAAATTCTTGGATCCTCTCTTTTGGCTGTTGACTCGTCTCCTGCAAAATTCTTCCATAATATTCAAAAGTATGTGGATCTCCAAACCTTTCTCGCAGTGCGTCTGCAAACTTCTTAAAGCTGACAATACCCTTTAATTCCTCATTTCCTCTGACAAAGGTGGCTGCCGGGCCCTGCAACTTGAGCCTACAAATCCGAACTCGGTCAACGTCCTCCCAAGCTCCACAAGCTGCTACTTCCTCCACATACTCTAGGAATTCGTCAACCGGCCTGGCACTCGCCTCCCCTCCCCACGTCTTGATCAGACCCTGCAAGGACAAATCCTTCCTTGGTGGCTTAGGTGTCCCTCCTTCCTTTATCTCTGTCCGGCTAGCTTCGAGTTCATTTTTCAACTTTTCTTCCGACTGGGCCAAAGCCAGGTTAGCCTTCTCTAATTCTTCTATCCTCTGTCGGAGGTTACTTTCAACCGACATTTTAAAAGGGATTTATCAAAAAAAAATTTTTTTTTTCGAAATAAAAGTTTATCCCGGATTAGTGGATTTTCTTGCAATCCACCCCACACCTGACACCACTTGTAAACCCCCGACTTTCTCTCTCTTCCTCCTCCCCCTAAATGTTTACAGGAATCTGGGGAAAATATTAATGCCAGGAGAGGGCATTACCCAAGGACAGGGGAACCTGAAATATTACAGGGAATTGACATTTAGATTACCGACATTTTATTAAATGATAATAAACAAAAAAAAATCCTTAAGCTATTTGATAAAAAAAAAAAAAAAAAAAAATACTTAAACTATTTGAAAAAAAAAATAATTAAACTATTTGATAAAAAAAATAATTAAACTATTTGAGAGAAAAATTACTTAAACTATTGGACAGAAAAATACTTAAACTTTACTAAACTGGAAACTTGTAAACCAGAGTTTTATTAACTTAAAGTTTGCTGATCGAAGAATGAGAACAAAACAAATACATCACTGTCCGTGTTTATCTATACGTATGCATAGTTTGGTGTTATTTGGTGTAAACTGATGAACGACGTAAACAAACAACATAAACCCTCGGTACGTGGAAGCTACGTCCAACGAGGTTACCTGTCGTAGCTAGATAGTGGATTAGTCATTCAGCTGTGAGGTTCCCGGTGGATGGAATCGGTGAGTCGATGATCGATATGCTCATATCCATACTAGTTCCAAGTCAAATCTCCAACCAGAGGTGCTCCCCATAAACCATAGGCCGATAAGGTGGTGAGATGAGGGGGGGGCGCTCCGGCGGGTGTTGGCCAACTGATCCACACACTGACTGCAAGCGACTGATCCCGGTGCTCCGTCCTTTTAATCCTCTATAAAGGATGTAGGGTCTTACGGGGCCTCGGAGGCGTCCCGCACCGTTATTTGTTTTGTTTACTTTTCAGCATATTTCCCATAAAACAAAATCAATACACTCACATTTGAAACACAAAGATATTCTTAGAACATTTATAATATTATCAATAATTATTAATTCTTTATATAAAACTAACCAAATACAAAAAAAAATATTTATCTCTAATTTACACTTTTTTTTTTTTTTTTTTTTTTTTTTTTTTTTTTTTTTTTTTTTTTTTTTTTTTTTTTTTTTTTTTTTTATCATAAATTTTACGAGGGTACTTTGTTAGATAATTACTTGTCAGCGCAAGACCCCTTATTCGGCTTAAACAATGACTGATAATTTTTTCCTTCAATAACTAAAATAAACGAATTACAGGCGTAAACAATCGCTAATTTACATTGGCTATAAAAGTCTATCGGTCACATCATTGTGATTATAGTATGCCCTAACAAAAATATACATTAGTGTCAGATCTTTCATTGATTTTATCAAAAACTCTTGCTAGTAGACCCTTTTAAAGCGTATCGTGTTTTATTAAAGAATGAAAATGTTTTGGGTTACATTGCTATATTTTAACTGTTTGACCAGCTGAGAAATTCAGAATATAATTACTGTCAGAAGATAATAACAATTTATCATATTATCTGGACACTCGCTCATTTTTGGGACTTACTATGTTTCATCGAAGATAAAAAATATGTTAGCAGATATTAAGAAAGAGTCGTAAATGATAGTTTTCCTTTGTAATTGTTTTTTTAAATTTATTATCTTGACCAACTAGCTAATGAAAAAAAATGACTAAGCTTTTTGCTGCTTCGAGTAATTGTTATGATAACTTTTTGTTTTATATTTATAAATCCACAGGCGAAACAAAACATGCATCCTTTCTTATGTTCGGAATCATATTTAATTAATGAATATAATTTTTTAGTTTACTGTAATATATATCGCAATATGAATCAGGTACGCTCTGTAATCAATTATTGTAATATTTTCTTAATTACTCTATTAATTATCATTATTTCAACTATTCATAAAAAAAAAAAAAACTTTATATTCAAACTTTTACTTTAATCCAGGGTTCTGTTAAATTTTTAGGAAATTTTTGGCAAAAAGACTATTGATTTTATTATTACTAACATTTACAAACAAATTTTACATACAAATATTATCACGTACTTTTAATTTCTTCTTTTGCTGGCCAGCGCTTCTTCGCGTTGGTATCCTCATTGTTTATATCACTCTTTGCTCGATCTGCTTATCTTCATGTTGGTTGATTTTAAAGTTGTCCTGATGTTGATAAATGAAAACGGACCATCAGGGGCCAGCTTGGGTACGCCACCTTCTCTCACTGTGTCTGCCCAACGACTCACCACGAACGACCACTCAGGAGGTTCATCTCCCTACTCCTCGACGACTTTCAGGAGGTTCCCTTCCTGTCCGATGCCTTCTTGACTTATAATTTCGTATTTTTCCGAGATTTTCCACACAAGCAACATTCAAAATCATCATTTTAAAATATCATAACATTCGGGTCCGCTCCGATTTAAAAATTTTTTGAGCTTGTCGATAAAAATTTTTCATTCCACTTTACTTTTGATTTCACTTATTCACTTTTTTAGCACTTTGACAGTTTGCATTTTCTTATTACTAAATGACAAAATCAGATTATGTGTCACCAAAATTTTACATATTTCATTTCAACCATTTACATCACAAATGTAATTGTACCTTACCGACATATTAGCTTTTTAACTATAGTGCCATCAATTTATAATTTCCCAGTTTTTACATTGCTGGTTTTACATTATCTTTATAATAAAGTATTAATTACTTTTAAATTTCAAACTTTGATATACCTTTTAACATTTACCAACTTGATTGTAAAAATTAAACATACTAACTTTTAGTACATTAAAATAAAATTCAATTTTTTAAGTTTTTACATGTGTCCATTTGACACTATTTTCATATAATGTTTTAATGAATTTAAAATTTCAATTTTTTCTATAGATGTTAACATATTTGATTGTCCAGATAAACACCATACCATTTTAATACAATACAATAACTTCAATTCAAGTTTTTAGATAGGTTTTAACATATTGACAAATTTGATTGAACAAATAAACACACCAACATTTGAACATTAGAATAAATTTCAATTTTTAAGTTTTTACATGTGTCCGATTGACACTATTTTCATATAAGGTTTTAATGAATTTAAAATTTCAATTTTTTTTTTATAGATGTTAACATATTTGATTGTCCAGATAAACATTATACTATTTTAATACAATACTATAAACTTTAAATTTCCAAATTCTTACATGATCCTATTTGCCAGTTTTAATAATAGATTTTTCTATTAATTTTAAATTTTTTTTTATTTTATTTTTAATTACTTTTTTATATTTATCCGATTACCATTATTTCGTAATAATAAGGTATAGCTATTTTTTTCTTTTCTTTTTATAATTATATTCGATTGTATTAAAAACATCTCTGGAGCCATTTTTGCATTCTTTCCATTTGTTTATTTTTATGTTGTTCATATTGAACTTGCCAAGGGGAATTTCACTATCATGATATAAAATGTTAAATTGGAATCTTTTCCAATTCAAACTTTTACCTATTATACTTTTTACTTTACTTATAATTTTTACTGAATCAGAATTTTTAAATTGCTGAATATCTAAATTATCATTATGGTTAATTATTTGTCTTACATCAGGATTAATTACCGGTTCATTATTTATGCACGTTTTTTGTTTCTCAAATTTAATTTCCCTTTTTAAAGGATGTATTTTTTCATCCAGTTGTACATCAGACTGTTTGAAAGAATTTTGTAATTTTTGTTCACTGATTTCTTTTTTACTGTCATTATTATCATTAATATGTGTATCTAAATTATTTTTAATTAGTTCCCGTTCATAATCTACGAGTTTACTTTCGGTTTCTAATCTATCTTCTTTGAAATCATTTGTCCGATTTCCCAGTTCCGGTTTTAAATCCGTTTCTTTATCAACATTAAATTCTTTGAAAGGGTTTCGTAATCTTTGCTCAATGCTCTCGAATCTATTATCAATTTTTACAAATTTTTCGTTCAAATCAAGTTTATTTTCTTCTAATTTACGATTATTTTCGTCAAATTTTTTGTTCGTACTATGTTTAAGATCACTTTTAATTTCGTCTAATTTACGATTATATTCGGCAAATTTTTCGTTCATATTTTCCATCATTAACCTAAACAACTTTTGCATCTCACTTTCCTCCCGACTTGCCTCATCTACAATAAAATTTTGACTATTATTTGATACGCTCGTACTAGCACGTGGTTGCCTATTGTAAACCTCATCCTCTTTATTATCTACGTATCTATCTATTATAGTTTGCTCATTTGGATTAATATTTACACTATGCTTATCTTTTTCCATGACTGAATTCTATCAATATGAATCTTAATCACAAATACAAATTTTTAACACTTCTTGACCTAACCTTTATATCAAATTTAAAACACAATTTTCGTGACACTCTTTATAATCCTTTAGCCAGATTTCCTATATTAACATTTGCCTGTTCTCGGGCGCCAAATATTGTAATATTTTCTTAATTACTCTATTAATAATATTTATTTTAATTATTTATAAAAAAAAAACTTTATATTCAAACTTTTACTTTAATCCAGGGTTCTGTTAAATTTTTAGGAAATTTTTGGCAAAAAGACTATTGATTTTATTATTACTAACATTTACAAACAAATTTTACATACAAATATTATCACGTACTTTTAATTTCTTCTTTTGCTGGCCAGCGCTTCTTCGCGTTGGTATCCTCATTGTTTATATCACTCTTTGCTCGATCTGCTTATCTTCATGTTGGTTGATTTTAAAGTTGTCCTGATGTTGATAAATGAAAACGGACCATCAGGGGCCAGCTTGGGTACGCCACCTTCTCTCACTGTGTCTGCCCAACGACTCACCACGAACGACCACTCAGGAGGTTCATCTCCCTACTCCTCGACGACTTTCAGGAGGTTCCCTTCCTGTCCGATGCCTTCTTGACTTATAATTTCGTATTTTTCCGAGATTTTCCACACAAGCAACATTCAAAATCATCATTTTAAAATATCATAACACAATATACATTTATTCATGAAATACTGTCAGATAAGCAATACAATTTACCATCCCGTTCGGCTAATTGATGGTTTTAACTCAACTCATGTCTTATTGAAGAAAGAAAATATTTTACCTTAAAGCATGAAGGTGATCTACAAAAAAAGAATCTCGTTGAGTGTACTTTCATCGGAAATGGGGTCAAGAATCGCATAATGTTTCCAGAAGCCCCGAAGATCATTCCCCTCTTTAACACTTTTTTTTAATCAATTATCAAGGTTCTACCCACACCATCAAACACTCCATACAAAAATCCTTTTTTTTCAGTAAGTTTTTTCTGTATTGAAGCAATCACGCCGTGTAGTTTTCGGAATTAGGGGGGGTGGTTTATTTCTGATTTTTCTCAAATATCTCGCAAACTAGTGGATTTTAGCAAAATGTACCCTATATACAAAATTGAGGTGCATAAAATTATCAATACAAATGTGCTTATTTATTTTTTCCGTCGAATGATATTTCAATTAATACACCAACGCTAGTTAAGTGAAAAACATTGTACATATAAAACATAGAAGCGTATAACGGCAGTAATTACTATGTTCACATGAGCATTAAGTAGGTATTTTGTTTAAGTTGAGTATTATGCACTGGTATTTATGGTAGTTATTTATTCATCAATAGCAATTTTGTCTCCTTCAAAGTAATCCCCTCAGATATAATAATACACTTGTGAATGCGCTTTTTCCAATCTTCATCATGTCAAACTCACTATTTGATATAGCTCTTAGCTCCTTCAGCGATCTCTCATCAATGGTGTCGTCATCCTTTCAAGGTGTTTTTCAACTTGAGGAACAAAAAGAAGTTGCTGGGAGCCATGTCCGGTGAATACGGTTGGTGAGGTAACACAATAGTGTTGTTTTTCGCTAAAAAATTATGAACAATCGGTGAGGAGTGAGCGTTATTGTGATGCGATTGCCACAAATTGTCTTGCCACAATTCCAGTCGTTTTTGTCAGCTCACTTCACATAAACAGCGCATTACTTCCAAGTTTACTTTGGAACGACCATACGACCTTCTGGCAGGAACTCATATGCTCTACGCTATTGAAATTGGAAAAACACATCGATTATAAAATTCTCGTCACTTTTTGATCAAACCTTCAAAGCATGACTGTTTAATTTAGTAACTGTAAATGTTATGATCATGCATTAGAAACTGATTCAATCGTAACATTTTTTTTTTTTTCAGAAACTGCCTAAGGTAAAATGATGAAATCCTATAGGCACTTATTGGTTTGAAATGGTAGGGCTCAATTTTGCAAAGGCGCCCAGTCAACTCCTGTATAATAAATAAACAAATAGCTATAAACTGTATAAAGTTTTTTTATCAGAAAAGAAATAGTATAATTGAGAAGTTAAATTGAAAGAGGTGTTATTATTTAGGTTTAAAGGACCTCATTATTTCCTTTACAACTTACAACTCATCTGTTTATCCAACTTATATTTCCGATCCTACAAATCTGCTTCCTTTTGTCGTTCATTCCTAATCCGTGCCGCAAACTTTTAAACTCTATTTCCATTAATATTCGTCACTTGCCAACCCTCCCAATCTTTAAGTCTAGACTTTACTAGTTCATTATTTCCCTTCAATCTGACAAGTCATCATTAGTATTTTAATTTAAACCCGCCGACCTTTTACGTTATATTTTCTCGGTTATAATTACTATCTATAAGCTAATCACATCAGAGGGTGTGACAAACTCCCAGAATAAGTGTTTTGCATTTTTCGATGTTTAGCTTTATTTACTGGTAGAATTTTCCAAAGCCAACGTCTATCATTCTCAGGCCAACGTCAGACGATTCTAAAATAAAACAAACCGTCAAAGATTAAAAGTGAAAACAGTTCAAGATTAAAATATAATAAATAAATACCTGTTACAAAATTATAAACAAAAGGGTTGAATGATGAAATTTATTTGGTCAAATCAAATTTTATTTTAAAACAAGTATTGGTTAGATAGAATATCTATTGTTTAGGCTTTGGAAACAAAAAAAAGGAAAGCTCCTTTGATCTTTGGCAATATTAACAGGTAACCCTTCAGAAAAAACTATGATACTTTGGAAAAAAACTTTGTTGGAAGGCTTAAAGTTAGCACATTTATAGTGTCCAATGTTTTACTGATTCAAATAATTTATTTTTTTCTCTATTCATAATTAGTTTTTTTTTAATATAATTAACTTTAATTAATTAATATAAATTTTTAGTATAATAATTTAGTGTTTTATATTTCATTGTGATTATAGTATGCCCTAACAAAAATATACATTAGTGTCAGATCTTTCATTAATTTTATCAAAAACTCTTGCTAGTAGACCCTTTTAAGGCGTATCGTGTTTTATTAAAGAATGAAAATGTTTTGGGTTACATTGCTATATTTTAACTGTTTGACCAGCTGAGAAATGCAGAATGAATGAATGTTCCGTTTCTGAAATTTAAAAATTAATTGTCTTATTTGATTTAGTTTTTTAAATCCAGAGGCAAAGAAGAAAAGCTTCTTTCTCAGAATGATTATGTAGCAGCTTTGCTTCATTAAATGTATACAACTATATAGTTCAATTTAAAATAATTTTAAGACGTATTTTATATGGTTTACCCTTGCAAGGATATGTGTTTATTATTAATTACTGTCAGAAGATAATAACAATTTATCATATTATCTGGACACTCGCTCATTTTTGGGACTTACTATGTTTCATCGAAGATAAAAAATATGTTAGCAGATATTAAGAAAGAGTCGTAAATGATAGTTTTCCTTTGTAATTGTTTTTTTAAATTTATTATCTTGACCAACCAGCTAATGAAAAAAAATGACTAAGCTTTTTGCTGCTTCGAGTAATTGTTATGATAACTTTTTGTTTTATATTTATAAATCCACAGGCGAAACAAAACATGCATCCTTTCTTATGTTCGGAATCATATTTAATTAATGAATATAATTTTTTAGTTTACTGTAATATATATCGCAATATGAATCAGGTACGCTCTGTAATCAATATACATTTATTCATGAAATACTGTCAGATAAGCAATACAATTTACCATCCCGTTCGGCTAATTGATGGTTTTAACTCAACTCATGTCTTATTGAAGAAAGAAAATATTTTACCTTAAAGCATGAAGGTGATCTACAAAAAAAGAATCTCGTTGATTGTACTTTCATCGGAAATGGGGTCAAGAATCGCATAATGTTTCCAGAAGCCCCGAAGATCATTCCCCTCTTTAACACTTTTTTTTAATCAATTATCAAGGTTCTACCCACACCATCAAACACTCCATACAAAAATCCTTTTTTTTTCAGTAAGTTTTTTCTGTATTGAAGCAATCACGCCGTGTAGTTTTCGGAATTAGGGGGGTGGTTTATTTCTGATTTTTCTCAAATATCTCGCAAACTAGTGGATTTTAGCAAAATGTACCCTATATACAAAATTGAGGTGCATAAAATTATCAATACAAATGTGCTTATTTATTTTTTCCGTCGAATGATATTTCAATTAATACACCAACGCTAGTTAAGTGAAAAACATTGTACATATAAAACATAGAAGCGTATAACGGCAGTAATTACTATGTTCACATGAGCATTAAGTAGGTATTTTGTTTAAGTTGAGTATTATGCACTGGTATTTATGGTAGTTATTTATTCATCAATAGCAATTTTGTCTCCTTCAAAGTAATCCCCTCAGATATAATAATACACTTGTGAATGCGCTTTTTCCAATCTTCATCATGTCAAACTCACTATTTGATATAGCTCTTAGCTCCTTCAGCGATCTCTCATCAATGGTGTCGTCATCCTTTCAAGGTGTTTTTCAACTTGAGGAACAAAAAGAAGTTGCTGGGAGCCATGTCCGGTGAATACGGTTGGTGAGGTAACACAATAGTGTTGTTTTTCGCTAAAAAATTATGAACAATCGGTGAGGAGTGAGCGTTATTGTGATGCGATTGCCACAAATTGTCTTGCCACAATTCCAGTCGTTTTTGTCAGCTCACTTCACATAAACAGCGCATTACTTCCAAGTTTACTTTGGAACGACCATACGACCTTCTGGCAGGAACTCATATGCTCTACGCTATTGAAATTGGAAAAACACATCGATTATAAAATTCTCGTCACTTTTTGATCAAACCTTCAAAGCATGACTGTTTAATTTAGTAACTGTAAATGTTATGATCATGCATTAGAAACTGATTCAATCGTAACATTTTTTTTTTTTTCAGAAACTGCCTAAGGTAAAATGATGAAATCCTATAGGCACTTATTGGTTTGAAATGGTAGGGCTCAATTTTGCAAAGGCGCCCAGTCAACTCCTGTATAATAAATAAACAAATAGCTATAAACTGTATAAAGTTTTTTTATCAGAAAAGAAATAGTATAATTGAGAAGTTAAATTGAAAGAGGTGTTATTATTTAGGTTTAAAGGACCTCATTATTTCCTTTACAACTTACAACTCATCTGTTTATCCAACTTATATTTCCGATCCTACAAATCTGCTTCCTTTTGTCGTTCATTCTTAATCCGTGCCGCAAACTTTTAAACTCTATTTCCATTAATATTCGTCACTTGCCAACCCTCCCAATCTTTAAGTCTAGACTTTACTAGTTCATTATTTCCCTTCAATCTGACAAGTCATCATTAGTATTTTAATTTAAACCCGTCGACCTTTTACGTTATATTTTCTCGGTTATAATTACTATCTATAAGCTAATCACATCAGAGGGTGTGACAAACTCCCAGAATAAGTGTTTTGCATTTTTCGATGTTTAGCTTTATTTACTGGTAGAATTTTCCAAAGCCAACGTCTGTCATTCTCAGGCCAACGTCAGACGATTCTAAAATAAAACAAACCGTCAAAGATTAAAAGTGAAAACAGTTCAAGATTAAAATATAATAAATAAATACCTGTTACAAAATTATAAACAAAAGGGTTGAATGATGAAATTTATTTGGTCAAATCAAATTTTATTTTAAAACAAGTATTGGTTAGATAGAATATCTATTGTTTAGGCTTTGGAAACAAAAAAAAGGAAAGCTCCTTTGATCTTTGGCAATATTAACAGGTAACCCTTCAGAAAAAACTATGATACTTTGGAAAAAAACTTTGTTGGAAGGCTTAAAGTTAGCACATTTATAGTGTCCAATGTTTTACTGATTCAAATAATTTATTTTTTTCTCTATTCATAATTAGTTATTTTTTTAATATAATTAACTTTAATTAATTAATATAAATTTTTATTATAATAATTTAGTGTTTTATATTTCATTGTGATTATAGTATGCCCTAACAAAAATATACATTAGTGTCAGATCTTTCATTAATTTTATCAAAAACTCTTGCTAGTAGACCCTTTTAAGGCGTATCGTGTTTTATTAAAGAATGAAAATGTTTTGGGTTACATTGCTATATTTTAACTGTTTGACCAGCTGAGAAATGCAGAATGAATGAATGTTCCGTTTCTGAAATTTAAAAATTAATTGTCTTATTTGATTTAGTTTTTTAAATCCAGAGGCAAAGAAGAAAAGCTTCTTTCTCAGAATGATTATGTAGCAGCTTTGCTTCATTAAATGTATACAACTATATAGTTCAATTTAAAATAATTTTAAGACGTATTTTATATGGTTTACCCTTGCAAGGATATGTGTTTATTATTAATTACTGTCAGAAGATAATAACAATTTATCATATTATCTGGACACTCGCTCATTTTTGGGACTTACTATGTTTCATCGAAGATAAAAAATATGTTAGCAGATATTAAGAAAGAGTCGTAAATGATAGTTTTCCTTTGTAATTGTTTTTTTAAATTTATTATCTTGACCAACCAGCTAATGAAAAAAAATGACTAAGCTTTTTGCTGCTTCGAGTAATTGTTATGATAACTTTTTGTTTTATATTTATAAATCCACAGGCGAAACAAAACATGCATCCTTTCTTATGTTCGGAATCATATTTAATTAATGAATATAATTTTTTAGTTTACTGTAATATATATCGCAATATGAATCAGGTACGCTCTGTAATCAATATACATTTATTCATGAAATACTGTCAGATAAGCAATACAATTTACCATCCCGTTCGGCTAATTGATGGTTTTAACTCAACTCATGTCTTATTGAAGAAAGAAAATATTTTACCTTAAAGCATGAAGGTGATCTACAAAAAAAGAATCTCGTTGATTGTACTTTCATCGGAAATGGGGTCAAGAATCGCATAATGTTTCCAGAAGCCCCGAAGATCATTCCCCTCTTTAACACTTTTTTTTAATCAATTATCAAGGTTCTACCCACACCATCAAACACTCCATACAAAAATCCTTTTTTTTTCAGTAAGTTTTTTCTGTATTGAAGCAATCACGCCGTGTAGTTTTCGGAATTAGGGGGGTGGTTTATTTCTGATTTTTCTCAAATATCTCGCAAACTAGTGGATTTTAGCAAAATGTACCCTATATACAAAATTGAGGTGCATAAAATTATCAATACAAATGTGCTTATTTATTTTTTCCGTCGAATGATATTTCAATTAATACACCAACGCTAGTTAAGTGAAAAACATTGTACATATAAAACATAGAAGCGTATAACGGCAGTAATTACTATGTTCACATGAGCATTAAGTAGGTATTTTGTTTAAGTTGAGTATTATGCACTGGTATTTATGGTAGTTATTTATTCATCAATAGCAATTTTGTCTCCTTCAAAGTAATCCCCTCAGATATAATAATACACTTGTGAATGCGCTTTTTCCAATCTTCATCATGTCAAACTCACTATTTGATATAGCTCTTAGCTCCTTCAGCGATCTCTCATCAATGGTGTCGTCATCCTTTCAAGGTGTTTTTCAACTTGAGGAACAAAAAGAAGTTGCTGGGAGCCATGTCCGGTGAATACGGTTGGTGAGGTAACACAATAGTGTTGTTTTTCGCTAAAAAATTATGAACAATCGGTGAGGAGTGAGCGTTATTGTGATGCGATTGCCACAAATTGTCTTGCCACAATTCCAGTCGTTTTTGTCAGCTCACTTCACATAAACAGCGCATTACTTCCAAGTTTACTTTGGAACGACCATACGACCTTCTGGCAGGAACTCATATGCTCTACGCTATTGAAATTGGAAAAACACATCGATTATAAAATTCTCGTCACTTTTTGATCAAACCTTCAAAGCATGACTGTTTAATTTAGTAACTGTAAATGTTATGATCATGCATTAGAAACTGATTCAATCGTAACATTTTTTTTTTTTTCAGAAACTGCCTAAGGTAAAATGATGAAATCCTATAGGCACTTATTGGTTTGAAATGGTAGGGCTCAATTTTGCAAAGGCGCCCAGTCAACTCCTGTATAATAAATAAACAAATAGCTATAAACTGTATAAAGTTTTTTTATCAGAAAAGAAATAGTATAATTGAGAAGTTAAATTGAAAGAGGTGTTATTATTTAGGTTTAAAGGACCTCATTATTTCCTTTACAACTTACAACTCATCTGTTTATCCAACTTATATTTCCGATCCTACAAATCTGCTTCCTTTTGTCGTTCATTCTTAATCCGTGCCGCAAACTTTTAAACTCTATTTCCATTAATATTCGTCACTTGCCAACCCTCCCAATCTTTAAGTCTAGACTTTACTAGTTCATTATTTCCCTTCAATCTGACAAGTCATCATTAGTATTTTAATTTAAACCCGTCGACCTTTTACGTTATATTTTCTCGGTTATAATTACTATCTATAAGCTAATCACATCAGAGGGTGTGACAAACTCCCAGAATAAGTGTTTTGCATTTTTCGATGTTTAGCTTTATTTACTGGTAGAATTTTCCAAAGCCAACGTCTGTCATTCTCAGGCCAACGTCAGACGATTCTAAAATAAAACAAACCGTCAAAGATTAAAAGTGAAAACAGTTCAAGATTAAAATATAATAAATAAATACCTGTTACAAAATTATAAACAAAAGGGTTGAATGATGAAATTTATTTGGTCAAATCAAATTTTATTTTAAAACAAGTATTGGTTAGATAGAATATCTATTGTTTAGGCTTTGGAAACAAAAAAAAGGAAAGCTCCTTTGATCTTTGGCAATATTAACAGGTAACCCTTCAGAAAAAACTATGATACTTTGGAAAAAAACTTTGTTGGAAGGCTTAAAGTTAGCACATTTATAGTGTCCAATGTTTTACTGATTCAAATAATTTATTTTTTTCTCTATTCATAATTAGTTATTTTTTTAATATAATTAACTTTAATTAATTAATATAAATTTTTATTATAATAATTTAGTGTTTTATATTTCATTGTGATTATAGTATGCCCTAACAAAAATATACATTAGTGTCAGATCTTTCATTAATTTTATCAAAAACTCTTGCTAGTAGACCCTTTTAAGGCGTATCGTGTTTTATTAAAGAATGAAAATGTTTTGGGTTACATTGCTATATTTTAACTGTTTGACCAGCTGAGAAATGCAGAATGAATGAATGTTCCGTTTCTGAAATTTAAAAATTAATTGTCTTATTTGATTTAGTTTTTTAAATCCAGAGGCAAAGAAGAAAAGCTTCTTTCTCAGAATGATTATGTAGCAGCTTTGCTTCATTAAATGTATACAACTATATAGTTCAATTTAAAATAATTTTAAGACGTATTTTATATGGTTTACCCTTGCAAGGATATGTGTTTATTATTAATTACTGTCAGAAGATAATAACAATTTATCATATTATCTGGACACTCGCTCATTTTTGGGACTTACTATGTTTCATCGAAGATAAAAAATATGTTAGCAGATATTAAGAAAGAGTCGTAAATGATAGTTTTCCTTTGTAATTGTTTTTTTAAATTTATTATCTTGACCAACCAGCTAATGAAAAAAAATGACTAAGCTTTTTGCTGCTTCGAGTAATTGTTATGATAACTTTTTGTTTTATATTTATAAATCCACAGGCGAAACAAAACATGCATCCTTTCTTATGTTCGGAATCATATTTAATTAATGAATATAATTTTTTAGTTTACTGTAATATATATCGCAATATGAATCAGGTACGCTCTGTAATCAATATACATTTATTCATGAAATACTGTCAGATAAGCAATACAATTTACCATCCCGTTCGGCTAATTGATGGTTTTAACTCAACTCATGTCTTATTGAAGAAAGAAAATATTTTACCTTAAAGCATGAAGGTGATCTACAAAAAAAGAATCTCGTTGATTGTACTTTCATCGGAAATGGGGTCAAGAATCGCATAATGTTTCCAGAAGCCCCGAAGATCATTCCCCTCTTTAACACTTTTTTTTAATCAATTATCAAGGTTCTACCCACACCATCAAACACTCCATACAAAAATCCTTTTTTTTTCAGTAAGTTTTTTCTGTATTGAAGCAATCACGCCGTGTAGTTTTCGGAATTAGGGGGGTGGTTTATTTCTGATTTTTCTCAAATATCTCGCAAACTAGTGGATTTTAGCAAAATGTACCCTATATACAAAATTGAGGTGCATAAAATTATCAATACAAATGTGCTTATTTATTTTTTCCGTCGAATGATATTTCAATTAATACACCAACGCTAGTTAAGTGAAAAACATTGTACATATAAAACATAGAAGCGTATAACGGCAGTAATTACTATGTTCACATGAGCATTAAGTAGGTATTTTGTTTAAGTTGAGTATTATGCACTGGTATTTATGGTAGTTATTTATTCATCAATAGCAATTTTGTCTCCTTCAAAGTAATCCCCTCAGATATAATAATACACTTGTGAATGCGCTTTTTCCAATCTTCATCATGTCAAACTCACTATTTGATATAGCTCTTAGCTCCTTCAGCGATCTCTCATCAATGGTGTCGTCATCCTTTCAAGGTGTTTTTCAACTTGAGGAACAAAAAGAAGTTGCTGGGAGCCATGTCCGGTGAATACGGTTGGTGAGGTAACACAATAGTGTTGTTTTTCGCTAAAAAATTATGAACAATCGGTGAGGAGTGAGCGTTATTGTGATGCGATTGCCACAAATTGTCTTGCCACAATTCCAGTCGTTTTTGTCAGCTCACTTCACATAAACAGCGCATTACTTCCAAGTTTACTTTGGAACGACCATACGACCTTCTGGCAGGAACTCATATGCTCTACGCTATTGAAATTGGAAAAACACATCGATTATAAAATTCTCGTCACTTTTTGATCAAACCTTCAAAGCATGACTGTTTAATTTAGTAACTGTAAATGTTATGATCATGCATTAGAAACTGATTCAATCGTAACATTTTTTTTTTTTTCAGAAACTGCCTAAGGTAAAATGATGAAATCCTATAGGCACTTATTGGTTTGAAATGGTAGGGCTCAATTTTGCAAAGGCGCCCAGTCAACTCCTGTATAATAAATAAACAAATAGCTATAAACTGTATAAAGTTTTTTTATCAGAAAAGAAATAGTATAATTGAGAAGTTAAATTGAAAGAGGTGTTATTATTTAGGTTTAAAGGACCTCATTATTTCCTTTACAACTTACAACTCATCTGTTTATCCAACTTATATTTCCGATCCTACAAATCTGCTTCCTTTTGTCGTTCATTCTTAATCCGTGCCGCAAACTTTTAAACTCTATTTCCATTAATATTCGTCACTTGCCAACCCTCCCAATCTTTAAGTCTAGACTTTACTAGTTCATTATTTCCCTTCAATCTGACAAGTCATCATTAGTATTTTAATTTAAACCCGTCGACCTTTTACGTTATATTTTCTCGGTTATAATTACTATCTATAAGCTAATCACATCAGAGGGTGTGACAAACTCCCAGAATAAGTGTTTTGCATTTTTCGATGTTTAGCTTTATTTACTGGTAGAATTTTCCAAAGCCAACGTCTGTCATTCTCAGGCCAACGTCAGACGATTCTAAAATAAAACAAACCGTCAAAGATTAAAAGTGAAAACAGTTCAAGATTAAAATATAATAAATAAATACCTGTTACAAAATTATAAACAAAAGGGTTGAATGATGAAATTTATTTGGTCAAATCAAATTTTATTTTAAAACAAGTATTGGTTAGATAGAATATCTATTGTTTAGGCTTTGGAAACAAAAAAAAGGAAAGCTCCTTTGATCTTTGGCAATATTAACAGGTAACCCTTCAGAAAAAACTATGATACTTTGGAAAAAAACTTTGTTGGAAGGCTTAAAGTTAGCACATTTATAGTGTCCAATGTTTTACTGATTCAAATAATTTATTTTTTTCTCTATTCATAATTAGTTATTTTTTTAATATAATTAACTTTAATTAATTAATATAAATTTTTATTATAATAATTTAGTGTTTTATATTTCATTGTGATTATAGTATGCCCTAACAAAAATATACATTAGTGTCAGATCTTTCATTAATTTTATCAAAAACTCTTGCTAGTAGACCCTTTTAAGGCGTATCGTGTTTTATTAAAGAATGAAAATGTTTTGGGTTACATTGCTATATTTTAACTGTTTGACCAGCTGAGAAATGCAGAATGAATGAATGTTCCGTTTCTGAAATTTAAAAATTAATTGTCTTATTTGATTTAGTTTTTTAAATCCAGAGGCAAAGAAGAAAAGCTTCTTTCTCAGAATGATTATGTAGCAGCTTTGCTTCATTAAATGTATACAACTATATAGTTCAATTTAAAATAATTTTAAGACGTATTTTATATGGTTTACCCTTGCAAGGATATGTGTTTATTATTAATTACTGTCAGAAGATAATAACAATTTATCATATTATCTGGACACTCGCTCATTTTTGGGACTTACTATGTTTCATCGAAGATAAAAAATATGTTAGCAGATATTAAGAAAGAGTCGTAAATGATAGTTTTCCTTTGTAATTGTTTTTTTAAATTTATTATCTTGACCAACCAGCTAATGAAAAAAAATGACTAAGCTTTTTGCTGCTTCGAGTAATTGTTATGATAACTTTTTGTTTTATATTTATAAATCCACAGGCGAAACAAAACATGCATCCTTTCTTATGTTCGGAATCATATTTAATTAATGAATATAATTTTTTAGTTTACTGTAATATATATCGCAATATGAATCAGGTACGCTCTGTAATCAATATACATTTATTCATGAAATACTGTCAGATAAGCAATACAATTTACCATCCCGTTCGGCTAATTGATGGTTTTAACTCAACTCATGTCTTATTGAAGAAAGAAAATATTTTACCTTAAAGCATGAAGGTGATCTACAAAAAAAGAATCTCGTTGATTGTACTTTCATCGGAAATGGGGTCAAGAATCGCATAATGTTTCCAGAAGCCCCGAAGATCATTCCCCTCTTTAACACTTTTTTTTAATCAATTATCAAGGTTCTACCCACACCATCAAACACTCCATACAAAAATCCTTTTTTTTCAGTAAGTTTTTTCTGTATTGAAGCAATCACGCCGTGTAGTTTTCGGAATTAGGGGGGTGGTTTATTTCTGATTTTTCTCAAATATCTCGCAAACTAGTGGATTTTAGCAAAATGTACCCTATATACAAAATTGAGGTGCATAAAATTATCAATACAAATGTGCTTATTTATTTTTTCCGTCGAATGATATTTCAATTAATACACCAACGCTAGTTAAGTGAAAAACATTGTACATATAAAACATAGAATCGTATAACGGCAGTAATTACTATGTTCACATGAGCATTAAGTAGGTATTTTGTTTAAGTTGAGTATTATGCACTGGTATTTATGGTAGTTATTTATTCATCAATAGCAATTTTGTCTCCTTCAAAGTAATCCCCTCAGATATAATAATACACTTGTGAATGCGCTTTTTCCAATCTTCATCATGTCAAACTCACTATTTGATATAGCTCTTAGCTCCTTCAGCGATCTCTCATCAATGGTGTCGTCATCCTTTCAAGGTGTTTTTCAACTTGAGGAACAAAAAGAAGTTGCTGGGAGCCATGTCCGGTGAATACGGTTGGTGAGGTAACACAATAGTGTTGTTTTTCGCTAAAAAATTATGAACAATCGGTGAGGAGTGAGCGTTATTGTGATGCGATTGCCACAAATTGTCTTGCCACAATTCCAGTCGTTTTTGTCAGCTCACTTCACATAAACAGCGCATTACTTCCAAGTTTACTTTGGAACGACCATACGACCTTCTGGCAGGAACTCATATGCTCTACGCTATTGAAATTGGAAAAACACATCGATTATAAAATTCTCGTCACTTTTTGATCAAACCTTCAAAGCATGACTGTTTAATTTAGTAACTGTAAATGTTATGATCATGCATTAGTAACTGATTCAATCGTAACATTTTTTTTTTTTTCAGAAACTGCCTAAGGTAAAATGATGAAATCCTATAGGCACTTATTGGTTTGAAATGGTAGGGCTCAATTTTGCAAAGGCGCCCAGTCAACTCCTGTATAATAAATAAACAAATAGCTATAAACTGTATAAAGTTTTTTTATCAGAAAAGAAATAGTATAATTGAGAAGTTAAATTGAAAGAGGTGTTATTATTTAGGTTTAAAGGACCTCATTATTTCCTTTACAACTTACAACTCATCTGTTTATCCAACTTATATTTCCGATCCTACAAATCTGCTTCCTTTTGTCGTTCATTCTTAATCCGTGCCGCAAACTTTTAAACTCTATTTCCATTAATATTCGTCACTTGCCAACCCTCCCAATCTTTAAGTCTAGACTTTACTAGTTCATTATTTCCCTTCAATCTGACAAGTCATCATTAGTATTTTAATTTAAACCCGTCGACCTTTTACGTTATATTTTCTCGGTTATAATTACTATCTATAAGCTAATCACATCAGAGGGTGTGACAAACTCCCAGAATAAGTGTTTTGCATTTTTCGATGTTTAGCTTTATTTACTGGTAGAATTTTCCAAAGCCAACGTCTGTCATTCTCAGGCCAACGTCAGACGATTCTAAAATAAAACAAACCGTCAAAGATTAAAAGTGAAAACAGTTCAAGATTAAAATATAATAAATAAATACCTGTTACAAAATTATAAACAAAAGGGTTGAATGATGAAATTTATTTGGTCAAATCAAATTTTATTTTAAAACAAGTATTGGTTAGATAGAATATCTATTGTTTAGGCTTTGGAAACAAAAAAAAGGAAAGCTCCTTTGATCTTTGGCAATATTAACAGGTAACCCTTCAGAAAAAACTATGATACTTTGGAAAAAAACTTTGTTGGAAGGCTTAAAGTTAGCACATTTATAGTGTCCAATGTTTTACTGATTCAAATAATTTATTTTTTTCTCTATTCATAATTAGTTATTTTTTTAATATAATTAACTTTAATTAATTAATATAAATTTTTATTATAATAATTTAGTGTTTTATATTTCATTGTGATTATAGTATGCCCTAACAAAAATATACATTAGTGTCAGATCTTTCATTAATTTTATCAAAAACTCTTGCTAGTAGACCCTTTTAAGGCGTATCGTGTTTTATTAAAGAATGAAAATGTTTTGGGTTACATTGCTATATTTTAACTGTTTGACCAGCTGAGAAATGCAGAATGAATGAATGTTCCGTTTCTGAAATTTAAAAATTAATTGTCTTATTTGATTTAGTTTTTTAAATCCAGAGGCAAAGAAGAAAAGCTTCTTTCTCAGAATGATTATGTAGCAGCTTTGCTTCATTAAATGTATACAACTATATAGTTCAATTTAAAATAATT
Organism: Acanthosoma haemorrhoidale; assembly: GCA_930367205.1. Lineage (NCBI taxonomy): Eukaryota > Metazoa > Arthropoda > Insecta > Hemiptera > Acanthosomatidae > Acanthosoma > Acanthosoma haemorrhoidale. The sequence goes on from CAKNEZ010000017.1 coordinate 50,282, forward strand.
TTAAGACGTATTTTATATGGTTTACCCTTGCAAGGATATGTGTTTATTATTAATTACTGTCAGAAGATAATAACAATTTATCATATTATCTGGACACTCGCTCATTTTTGGGACTTACTATGTTTCATCGAAGATAAAAAATATGTTAGCAGATATTAAGAAAGAGTCGTAAATGATAGTTTTCCTTTGTAATTGTTTTTTTAAATTTATTATCTTGACCAACCAGCTAATGAAAAAAAATGACTAAGCTTTTTGCTGCTTCGAGTAATTGTTATGATAACTTTTTGTTTTATATTTATAAATCCACAGGCGAAACAAAACATGCATCCTTTCTTATGTTCGGAATCATATTTAATTAATGAATATAATTTTTTAGTTTACTGTAATATATATCGCAATATGAATCAGGTACGCTCTGTAATCAATATACATTTATTCATGAAATACTGTCAGATAAGCAATACAATTTACCATCCCGTTCGGCTAATTGATGGTTTTAACTCAACTCATGTCTTATTGAAGAAAGAAAATATTTTACCTTAAAGCATGAAGGTGATCTACAAAAAAAGAATCTCGTTGATTGTACTTTCATCGGAAATGGGGTCAAGAATCGCATAATGTTTCCAGAAGCCCCGAAGATCATTCCCCTCTTTAACACTTTTTTTTAATCAATTATCAAGGTTCTACCCACACCATCAAACACTCCATACAAAAATCCTTTTTTTTCAGTAAGTTTTTTCTGTATTGAAGCAATCACGCCGTGTAGTTTTCGGAATTAGGGGGGTGGTTTATTTCTGATTTTTGTCAAATATCTCGCAAACTAGTGGATTTTAGCAAAATGTACCCTATATACAAAATTGAGGTGCATAAAATTATCAATACAAATGTGCTTATTTATTTTTTCCGTCGAATGATATTTCAATTAATACACCAACGCTAGTTAAGTGAAAAACATTGTACATATAAAACATAGAATCGTATAACGGCAGTAATTACTATGTTCACATGAGCATTAAGTAGGTATTTTGTTTAAGTTGAGTATTATGCACTGGTATTTATGGTAGTTATTTATTCATCAATAGCAATTTTGTCTCCTTCAAAGTAATCCCCTCAGATATAATAATACACTTGTGAATGCGCTTTTTCCAATCTTCATCATGTCAAACTCACTATTTGATATAGCTCTTAGCTCCTTCAGCGATCTCTCATCAATGGTGTCGTCATCCTTTCAAGGTGTTTTTCAACTTGAGGAACAAAAAGAAGTTGCTGGGAGCCATGTCCGGTGAATACGGTTGGTGAGGTAACACAATAGTGTTGTTTTTCGCTAAAAAATTATGAACAATCGGTGAGGAGTGAGCGTTATTGTGATGCGATTGCCACAAATTGTCTTGCCACAATTCCAGTCGTTTTTGTCAGCTCACTTCACATAAACAGCGCATTACTTCCAAGTTTACTTTGGAACGACCATACGACCTTCTGGCAGGAACTCATATGCTCTACGCTATTGAAATTGGAAAAACACATCGATTATAAAATTCTCGTCACTTTTTGATCAAACCTTCAAAGCATGACTGTTTAATTTAGTAACTGTAAATGTTATGATCATGCATTAGAAACTGATTCAATCGTAACATTTTTTTTTTTTTCAGAAACTGCCTAAGGTAAAATGATGAAATCCTATAGGCACTTATTGGTTTGAAATGGTAGGGCTCAATTTTGCAAAGGCGCCCAGTCAACTCCTGTATAATAAATAAACAAATAGCTATAAACTGTATAAAGTTTTTTTATCAGAAAAGAAATAGTATAATTGAGAAGTTAAATTGAAAGAGGTGTTATTATTTAGGTTTAAAGGACCTCATTATTTCCTTTACAACTTACAACTCATCTGTTTATCCAACTTATATTTCCGATCCTACAAATCTGCTTCCTTTTGTCGTTCATTCTTAATCCGTGCCGCAAACTTTTAAACTCTATTTCCATTAATATTCGTCACTTGCCAACCCTCCCAATCTTTAAGTCTAGACTTTACTAGTTCATTATTTCCCTTCAATCTGACAAGTCATCATTAGTATTTTAATTTAAACCCGTCGACCTTTTACGTTATATTTTCTCGGTTATAATTACTATCTATAAGCTAATCACATCAGAGGGTGTGACAAACTCCCAGAATAAGTGTTTTGCATTTTTCGATGTTTAGCTTTATTTACTGGTAGAATTTTCCAAAGCCAACGTCTGTCATTCTCAGGCCAACGTCAGACGATTCTAAAATAAAACAAACCGTCAAAGATTAAAAGTGAAAACAGTTCAAGATTAAAATATAATAAATAAATACCTGTTACAAAATTATAAACAAAAGGGTTGAATGATGAAATTTATTTGGTCAAATCAAATTTTATTTTAAAACAAGTATTGGTTAGATAGAATATCTATTGTTTAGGCTTTGGAAACAAAAAAAAGGAAAGCTCCTTTGATCTTTGGCAATATTAACAGGTAACCCTTCAGAAAAAACTATGATACTTTGGAAAAAAACTTTGTTGGAAGGCTTAAAGTTAGCACATTTATAGTGTCCAATGTTTTACTGATTCAAATAATTTATTTTTTTCTCTATTCATAATTAGTTATTTTTTTAATATAATTAACTTTAATTAATTAATATAAATTTTTAGTATAATAATTTAGTGTTTTATATTTCATTGTGATTATAGTATGCCCTAACAAAAATATACATTAGTGTCAGATCTTTCATTGATTTTATCAAAAACTCTTGCTAGTAGACCCTTTTAAGGCGTATCGTGTTTTATTAAAGAATGAAAATGTTTTGGGTTACATTGCTATATTTTAACTGTTTGACCAGCTGAGAAATGCAGAATGACTGAATGTTCCGTTTCTGAAATTTAAAAATTAATTGTCTTATTTGATTTAGTTTTTTAAATCCAGAGGCAAAGAAGAAAAGCTTCTTTCTCAGAATGATTATGTAGCAGCTTTGCTTCATTAAATGTATACAACTATATAGTTCAATTTAAAATAATTTTAAGACGTATTTTATATGGTTTACCCTTGCAAGGATATGTGTTTATTATTAATTACTGTCAGAAGATAATAACAATTTATCATATTATCTGGACACTCGCTCATTTTTGGGACTTACTATGTTTCATCGAAGATAAAAAATATGTTAGCAGATATTAAGAAAGAGTCGTAAATGATAGTTTTGTAATTGTTTTTTTAAATTTATTATCTTGACCAACCAGCTAATGAAAAAAAATGACTAAGCTTTTTGCTGCTTCGAGTAATTGTTATGATAACTTTTTGTTTTATATTTATAAATCCACAGGCGAAACAAAACATGCATCCTTTCTTATGTTCGGAATCATATTTAATTAATGAATATAATTTTTTAGTTTACTGTAATATATATCGCCAATATGAATCAGGTACGCTCTGTAATCAATATACATTTATTCATGAAATACTGTCAGATAAGCAATACAATTTACCATCCCGTTCGGCTAATTGATGGTTTTAACTCAACTCATGTCTTATTGAAGAAAGAAAATATTTTACCTTAAAGCATGAAGGTGATCTACAAAAAAAGAATCTCGTTGATTGTACTTTCATCGGAAATGGGGTCAAGAATCGCATAATGTTTCCAGAAGCCCCGAAGATCATTCCCCTCTTTAACACTTTTTTTTAATCAATTATCAAGGTTCTACCCACACCATCAAACACTCCATACAAAAATCCTTTTTTTTCAGTAAGTTTTTTCTGTATTGAAGCAATCACGCCGTGTAGTTTTCGGAATTAGGGGGGTGGTTTATTTCTGATTTTTGTCAAATATCTCGCAAACTAGTGGATTTTAGCAAAATGTACCCTATATACAAAATTGAGGTCCATAAAATTATCAATACAAATGTGCTTATTTATTTTTTCCGTCGAATGATATTTCAATTAATACACCAACGCTAGTTAAGTGAAAAACATTGTACATATAAAACATAGAATCGTATAACGGCAGTAATTACTATGTTCACATGAGCATTAAGTAGGTATTTTGTTTAAGTTGAGTATTATGCACTGGTATTTATGGTAGTTATTTATTCATCAATAGCAATTTTGTCTCCTTCAAAGTAATCCCCTCAGATATAATAATACACTTGTGAATGCGCTTTTTCCAATCTTCATCATGTCAAACTCACTATTTGATATAGCTCTTAGCTCCTTCAGCGATCTCTCATCAATGGTGTCGTCATCCTTTCAAGGTGTTTTTCAACTTGAGGAACAAAAAGAAGTTGCTGGGAGCCATGTCCGGTGAATACGGTTGGTGAGGTAACACAATAGTGTTGTTTTTCGCTAAAAAATTATGAACAATCGGTGAGGAGTGAGCGTTATTGTGATGCGATTGCCACAAATTGTCTTGCCACAATTCCAGTCGTTTTTGTCAGCTCACTTCACATAAACAGCGCATTACTTCCAAGTTTACTTTGGAACGACCATACGACCTTCTGGCAGGAACTCATATGCTCTACGCTATTGAAATTGGAAAAACACATCGATTATAAAATTCTCGTCACTTTTTGATCAAACCTTCAAAGCATGACTGTTTAATTTAGTAACTGTAAATGTTATGATCATGCATTAGAAACTGATTCAATCGTAACATTTTTTTTTTTTTCAGAAACTGCCTAAGGTAAAATGATGAAATCCTATAGGCACTTATTGGTTTGAAATGGTAGGGCTCAATTTTGCAAAGGCGCCCAGTCAACTCCTGTATAATAAATAAACAAATAGCTATAAACTGTATAAAGTTTTTTTATCAGAAAAGAAATAGTATAATTGAGAAGTTAAATTGAAAGAGGTGTTATTATTTAGGTTTAAAGGACCTCATTATTTCCTTTACAACTTACAACTCATCTGTTTATCCAACTTATATTTCCGATCCTACAAATCTGCTTCCTTTTGTCGTTCATTCCTAATCCGTGCCGCAAACTTTTAAACTCTATTTCCATTAATATTCGTCACTTGCCAACCCTCCCAATCTTTAAGTCTAGACTTTACTAGTTCATTATTTCCCTTCAATCTGACAAGTCATCATTAGTATTTTAATTTAAACCCGTCGACCTTTTACGTTATATTTTCTCGGTTATAATTACTATCTATAAGCTAATCACATCAGAGGGTGTGACAAACTCCCAGAATAAGTGTTTTGCATTTTTCGATGTTTAGCTTTATTTACTGGTAGAATTTTCCAAAGCCAACGTCTGTCATTCTCAGGCCAACGTCAGACGATTCTAAAATAAAACAAACCGTCAAAGATTAAAAGTGAAAACAGTTCAAGATTAAAATATAATAAATAAATACCTGTTACAAAATTATAAACAAAAGGGTTGAATGATGAAATTTATTTGGTCAAATCAAATTTTATTTTAAAACAAGTATTGGTTAGATAGAATATCTATTGTTTAGGCTTTGGAAACAAAAAAAAGGAAAGCTCCTTTGATCTTTGGCAATATTAACAGGTAACCCTTCAGAAAAAACTATGATACTTTGGAAAAAAACTTTGTTGGAAGGCTTAAAGTTAGCACATTTATAGTGTCCAATGTTTTACTGATTCAAATAATTTATTTTTTTCTCTATTCATAATTAGTTATTTTTTTAATATAATTAACTTTAATTAATTAATATAAATTTTTAGTATAATAATTTAGTGTTTTATATTTCATTGTGATTATAGTATGCCCTAACAAAAATATACATTAGTGTCAGATCTTACATTGATTTTATCAAAAACTCTTGCTAGTAGACCCTTTTAAGGCGTATCGTGTTTTATTAAAGAATGAAAATGTTTTGGGTTACATTGCTATATTTTAACTGTTTGACCAGCTGAGAAATGCAGAATGACTGAATGTTCCGTTTCTGAAATTTAAAAATTAATTGTCTTATTTGATTTAGTTTTTTAAATCCAGAGGCAAAGAAGAAAAGCTTCTTTCTCAGAATGATTATGTAGCAGCTTTGCTTCATTAAATGTATACAACTATATAGTTCAATTTAAAATAATTTTAAGACGTATTTTATATGGTTTACCCTTGCAAGGATATGTGTTTATTATTAATTACTGTCAGAAGATAATAACAATTTATCATATTATCTGGACACTCGCTCATTTTTGGGACTTACTATGTTTCATCGAAGATAAAAAATATGTTAGCAGATATTAAGAAAGAGTCGTAAATGATAGTTTTGTAATTGTTTTTTTAAATTTATTATCTTGACCAACCAGCTAATGAAAAAAAATGACTAAGCTTTTTGCTGCTTCGAGTAATTGTTATGATAACTTTTTGTTTTATATTTATAAATCCACAGGCGAAACAAAACATGCATCCTTTCTTATGTTCGGAATCATATTTAATTAATGAATATAATTTTTTAGTTTACTGTAATATATATCGCCAATATGAATCAGGTACGCTCTGTAATCAATATACATTTATTCATGAAATACTGTCAGATAAGCAATACAATTTACCATCCCGTTCGGCTAATTGATGGTTTTAACTCAACTCATGTCTTATTGAAGAAAGAAAATATTTTACCTTAAAGCATGAAGGTGATCTACAAAAAAAGAATCTCGTTGATTGTACTTTCATCGGAAATGGGGTCAAGAATCGCATAATGTTTCCAGAAGCCCCGAAGATCATTCCCCTCTTTAACACTTTTTTTTAATCAATTATCAAGGTTCTACCCACACCATCAAACACTCCATACAAAAATCCTTTTTTTTCAGTAAGTTTTTTCTGTATTGAAGCAATCACGCCGTGTAGTTTTCGGAATTAGGGGGGTGGTTTATTTCTGATTTTTGTCAAATATCTCGCAAACTAGTGGATTTTAGCAAAATGTACCCTATATACAAAATTGAGGTGCATAAAATTATCAATACAAATGTGCTTATTTATTTTTTCCGTCGAATGATATTTCAATTAATACACCAACGCTAGTTAAGTGAAAAACATTGTACATATAAAACATAGAATCGTATAACGGCAGTAATTACTATGTTCACATGAGCATTAAGTAGGTATTTTGTTTAAGTTGAGTATTATGCACTGGTATTTATGGTAGTTATTTATTCATCAATAGCAATTTTGTCTCCTTCAAAGTAATCCCCTCAGATATAATAATACACTTGTGAATGCGCTTTTTCCAATCTTCATCATGTCAAACTCACTATTTGATATAGCTCTTAGCTCCTTCAGCGATCTCTCATCAATGGTGTCGTCATCCTTTCAAGGTGTTTTTCAACTTGAGGAACAAAAAGAAGTTGCTGGGAGCCATGTCCGGTGAATACGGTTGGTGAGGTAACACAATAGTGTTGTTTTTCGCTAAAAAATTATGAACAATCGGTGAGGAGTGAGCGTTATTGTGATGCGATTGCCACAAATTGTCTTGCCACAATTCCAGTCGTTTTTGTCAGCTCACTTCACATAAACAGCGCATTACTTCCAAGTTTACTTTGGAACGACCATACGACCTTCTGGCAGGAACTCATATGCTCTACGCTATTGAAATTGGAAAAACACATCGATTATAAAATTCTCGTCACTTTTTGATCAAACCTTCAAAGCATGACTGTTTAATTTAGTAACTGTAAATGTTATGATCATGCATTAGAAACTGATTCAATCGTAACATTTTTTTTTTTTTCAGAAACTGCCTAAGGTAAAATGATGAAATCCTATAGGCACTTATTGGTTTGAAATGGTAGGGCTCAATTTTGCAAAGGCGCCCAGTCAACTCCTGTATAATAAATAAACAAATAGCTATAAACTGTATAAAGTTTTTTTATCAGAAAAGAAATAGTATAATTGAGAAGTTAAATTGAAAGAGGTGTTATTATTTAGGTTTAAAGGACCTCATTATTTCCTTTACAACTTACAACTCATCTGTTTATCCAACTTATATTTCCGATCCTACAAATCTGCTTCCTTTTGTCGTTCATTCCTAATCCGTGCCGCAAACTTTTAAACTCTATTTCCATTAATATTCGTCACTTGCCAACCCTCCCAATCTTTAAGTCTAGACTTTACTAGTTCATTATTTCCCTTCAATCTGACAAGTCATCATTAGTATTTTAATTTAAACCCGCCGACCTTTTACGTTATATTTTCTCGGTTATAATTACTATCTATAAGCTAATCACATCAGAGGGTGTGACAAACTCCCAGAATAAGTGTTTTGCATTTTTCGATGTTTAGCTTTATTTACTGGTAGAATTTTCCAAAGCCAACGTCTGTCATTCTCAGGCCAACGTCAGACGATTCTAAAATAAAACAAACCGTCAAAGATTAAAAGTGAAAACAGTTCAAGATTAAAATATAATAAATAAATACCTGTTACAAAATTATAAACAAAAAGGTTGAATGATGAAATTTATTTGGTCAAATCAAGTTTTATTTTAAAACAAGTATTGGTTAGATAGAATATCTATTGTTTAGGCTTTGGAAACAAAAAAAAGGAAAGCTCCTTTGATCTTTGGCAATATTAACAGGTAACACTTCAGAAAAAACTATGATACTTTGGAAAAAAACTTTGTTGGAAGGCTTAAAGTTAGCACATTTATAGTGTCCAATGTTTTACTGATTCAAATAATTTATTTTTTTCTCTATTCATAATTAGTTATTTTTTTAATATAATTAACTTTAATTAATTAATATAAATTTTTAGTATAATAATTTAGTGTTTTATATTTCATTGTGATTATAGTATGCCCTAACAAAAATATACATTAGTGTCAGATCTTACATTGATTTTATCAAAAACTCTTGCTAGTAGACCCTTTTAAGGCGTATCGTGTTTTATTAAAGAATGAAAATGTTTTGGGTTACATTGCTATATTTTAACTGTTTGACCAGCTGAGAAATGCAGAATGACTGAATGTTCCGTTTCTGAAATTTAAAAATTAATTGTCTTATTTGATTTAGTTTTTTAAATCCAGAGGCAAAGAAGAAAAGCTTCTTTCTCAGAATGATTATGTAGCAGCTTTGCTTCATTAAATGTATACAACTATATAGTTCAATTTAAAATAATTTTAAGACGTATTTTATATGGTTTACCCTTGCAAGGATATGTGTTTATTATTAATTACTGTCAGAAGATAATAACAATTTATCATATTATCTGGACACTCGCTCATTTTTGGGACTTACTATGTTTCATCGAAGATAAAAAATATGTTAGCAGATATTAAGAAAGAGTCGTAAATGATAGTTTTGTAATTGTTTTTTTAAATTTATTATCTTGACCAACCAGCTAATGAAAAAAAATGACTAAGCTTTTTGCTGCTTCGAGTAATTGTTATGATAACTTTTTGTTTTATATTTATAAATCCACAGGCGAAACAAAACATGCATCCTTTCTTATGTTCGGAATCATATTTAATTAATGAATATAATTTTTTAGTTTACTGTAATATATATCGCCAATATGAATCAGGTACGCTCTGTAATCAATATACATTTATTCATGAAATACTGTCAGATAAGCAATACAATTTACCATCCCGTTCGGCTAATTGATGGTTTTAACTCAACTCATGTCTTATTGAAGAAAGAAAATATTTTACCTTAAAGCATGAAGGTGATCTACAAAAAAAGAATCTCGTTGATTGTACTTTCATCGGAAATGGGGTCAAGAATCGCATAATGTTTCCAGAAGCCCCGAAGATCATTCCCCTCTTTAACACTTTTTTTTAATCAATTATCAAGGTTCTACCCACACCATCAAACACTCCATACAAAAATCCTTTTTTTTCAGTAAGTTTTTTCTGTATTGAAGCAATCACGCCGTGTAGTTTTCGGAATTAGGGGGGTGGTTTATTTCTGATTTTTGTCAAATATCTCGCAAACTAGTGGATTTTAGCAAAATGTACCCTATATACAAAATTGAGGTGCATAAAATTATCAATACAAATGTGCTTATTTATTTTTTCCGTCGAATGATATTTCAATTAATACACCAACGCTAGTTAAGTGAAAAACATTGTACATATAAAACATAGAATCGTATAACGGCAGTAATTACTATGTTCACATGAGCATTAAGTAGGTATTTTGTTTAAGTTGAGTATTATGCACTGGTATTTATGGTAGTTATTTATTCATCAATAGCAATTTTGTCTCCTTCAAAGTAATCCCCTCAGATATAATAATACACTTGTGAATGCGCTTTTTCCAATCTTCATCATGTCAAACTCACTATTTGATATAGCTCTTAGCTCCTTCAGCGATCTCTCATCAATGGTGTCGTCATCCTTTCAAGGTGTTTTTCAACTTGAGGAACAAAAAGAAGTTGCTGGGAGCCATGTCCGGTGAATACGGTTGGTGAGGTAACACAATAGTGTTGTTTTTCGCTAAAAAATTATGAACAATCGGTGAGGAGTGAGCGTTATTGTGATGCGATTGCCACAAATTGTCTTGCCACAATTCCAGTCGTTTTTGTCAGCTCACTTCACATAAACAGCGCATTACTTCCAAGTTTACTTTGGAACGACCATACGACCTTCTGGCAGGAACTCATATGCTCTACGCTATTGAAATTGGAAAAACACATCGATTATAAAATTCTCGTCACTTTTTGATCAAACCTTCAAAGCATGACTGTTTAATTTAGTAACTGTAAATGTTATGATCATGCATTAGAAACTGATTCAATCGTAACATTTTTTTTTTTTTCAGAAACTGCCTAAGGTAAAATGATGAAATCCTATAGGCACTTATTGGTTTGAAATGGTAGGGCTCAATTTTGCAAAGGCGCCCAGTCAACTCCTGTATAATAAATAAACAAATAGCTATAAACTGTATAAAGTTTTTTTATCAGAAAAGAAATAGTATAATTGAGAAGTTAAATTGAAAGAGGTGTTATTATTTAGGTTTAAAGGACCTCATTATTTCCTTTACAACTTACAACTCATCTGTTTATCCAACTTATATTTCCGATCCTACAAATCTGCTTCCTTTTGTCGTTCATTCCTAATCCGTGCCGCAAACTTTTAAACTCTATTTCCATTAATATTCGTCACTTGCCAACCCTCCCAATCTTTAAGTCTAGACTTTACTAGTTCATTATTTCCCTTCAATCTGACAAGTCATCATTAGTATTTTAATTTAAACCCGCCGACCTTTTACGTTATATTTTCTCGGTTATAATTACTATCTATAAGCTAATCACATCAGAGGGTGTGACAAACTCCCAGAATAAGTGTTTTGCATTTTTCGATGTTTAGCTTTATTTACTGGTAGAATTTTCCAAAGCCAACGTCTGTCATTCTCAGGCCAACGTCAGACGATTCTAAAATAAAACAAACCGTCAAAGATTAAAAGTGAAAACAGTTCAAGATTAAAATATAATAAATAAATACCTGTTACAAAATTATAAACAAAAAGGTTGAATGATGAAATTTATTTGGTCAAATCAAGTTTTATTTTAAAACAAGTATTGGTTAGATAGAATATCTATTGTTTAGGCTTTGGAAACAAAAAAAAGGAAAGCTCCTTTGATCTTTGGCAATATTAACAGGTAACCCTTCAGAAAAAACTATGATACTTTGGAAAAAAACTTTGTTGGAAGGCTTAAAGTTAGCACATTTATAGTGTCCAATGTTTTACTGATTCAAATAATTTATTTTTTTCTCTATTCATAATTAGTTATTTTTTTAATATAATTAACTTTAATTAATTAATATAAATTTTTAGTATAATAATTTAGTGTTTTATATTTCATTGTGATTATAGTATGCCCTAACAAAAATATACATTAGTGTCAGATCTTACATTGATTTTATCAAAAACTCTTGCTAGTAGACCCTTTTAAGGCGTATCGTGTTTTATTAAAGAATGAAAATGTTTTGGGTTACATTGCTATATTTTAACTGTTTGACCAGCTGAGAAATGCAGAATGACTGAATGTTCCGTTTCTGAAATTTAAAAATTAATTGTCTTATTTGATTTAGTTTTTTAAATCCAGAGGCAAAGAAGAAAAGCTTCTTTCTCAGAATGATTATGTAGCAGCTTTGCTTCATTAAATGTATACAACTATATAGTTCAATTTAAAATAATTTTAAGACGTATTTTATATGGTTTACCCTTGCAAGGATATGTGTTTATTATTAATTACTGTCAGAAGATAATAACAATTTATCATATTATCTGGACACTCGCTCATTTTTGGGACTTACTATGTTTCATCGAAGATAAAAAATATGTTAGCAGATATTAAGAAAGAGTCGTAAATGATAGTTTTGTAATTGTTTTTTTAAATTTATTATCTTGACCAACCAGCTAATGAAAAAAAATGACTAAGCTTTTTGCTGCTTCGAGTAATTGTTATGATAACTTTTTGTTTTATATTTATAAATCCACAGGCGAAACAAAACATGCATCCTTTCTTATGTTCGGAATCATATTTAATTAATGAATATAATTTTTTAGTTTACTGTAATATATATCGCCAATATGAATCAGGTACGCTCTGTAATCAATATACATTTATTCATGAAATACTGTCAGATAAGCAATACAATTTACCATCCCGTTCGGCTAATTGATGGTTTTAACTCAACTCATGTCTTATTGAAGAAAGAAAATATTTTACCTTAAAGCATGAAGGTGATCTACAAAAAAAGAATCTCGTTGATTGTACTTTCATCGGAAATGGGGTCAAGAATCGCATAATGTTTCCAGAAGCCCCGAAGATCATTCCCCTCTTTAACACTTTTTTTTAATCAATTATCAAGGTTCTACCCACACCATCAAACACTCCATACAAAAATCCTTTTTTTTCAGTAAGTTTTTTCTGTATTGAAGCAATCACGCCGTGTAGTTTTCGGAATTAGGGGGGTGGTTTATTTCTGATTTTTGTCAAATATCTCGCAAACTAGTGGATTTTAGCAAAATGTACCCTATATACAAAATTGAGGTGCATAAAATTATCAATACAAATGTGCTTATTTATTTTTTCCGTCGAATGATATTTCAATTAATACACCAACGCTAGTTAAGTGAAAAACATTGTACATATAAAACATAGAAGCGTATAACGGCAGTAATTACTATGTTCACATGAGCATTAAGTAGGTATTTTGTTTAAGTTGAGTATTATGCACTGGTATTTATGGTAGTTATTTATTCATCAATAGCAATTTTGTCTCCTTCAAAGTAATCCCCTCAGATATAATAATACACTTGTGAATGCGCTTTTTCCAATCTTCATCATGTCAAACTCACTATTTGATATAGCTCTTAGCTCCTTCAGCGATCTCTCATCAATGGTGTCGTCATCCTTTCAAGGTGTTTTTCAACTTGAGGAACAAAAAGAAGTTGCTGGGAGCCATGTCCGGTGAATACGGTTGGTGAGGTAACACAATAGTGTTGTTTTTCGCTAAAAAATTATGAACAATCGGTGAGGAGTGAGCGTTATTGTGATGCGATTGCCACAAATTGTCTTGCCACAATTCCAGTCGTTTTTGTCAGCTCACTTCACATAAACAGCGCATTACTTCCAAGTTTACTTTGGAACGACCATACGACCTTCTGGCAGGAACTCATATGCTCTACGCTATTGAAATTGGAAAAACACATCGATTATAAAATTCTCGTCACTTTTTGATCAAACCTTCAAAGCATGACTGTTTAATTTAGTAACTGTAAATGTTATGATCATGCATTAGAAACTGATTCAATCGTAACATTTTTTTTTTTTTCAGAAACTGCCTAAGGTAAAATGATGAAATCCTATAGGCACTTATTGGTTTGAAATGGTAGGGCTCAATTTTGCAAAGGCGCCCAGTCAACTCCTGTATAATAAATAAACAAATAGCTATAAACTGTATAAAGTTTTTTTATCAGAAAAGAAATAGTATAATTGAGAAGTTAAATTGAAAGAGGTGTTATTATTTAGGTTTAAAGGACCTCATTATTTCCTTTACAACTTACAACTCATCTGTTTATCCAACTTATATTTCCGATCCTACAAATCTGCTTCCTTTTGTCGTTCATTCCTAATCCGTGCCGCAAACTTTTAAACTCTATTTCCATTAATATTCGTCACTTGCCAACCCTCCCAATCTTTAAGTCTAGACTTTACTAGTTCATTATTTCCCTTCAATCTGACAAGTCATCATTAGTATTTTAATTTAAACCCGCCGACCTTTTACGTTATATTTTCTCGGTTATAATTACTATCTATAAGCTAATCACATCAGAGGGTGTGACAAACTCCCAGAATAAGTGTTTTGCATTTTTCGATGTTTAGCTTTATTTACTGGTAGAATTTTCCAAAGCCAACGTCTGTCATTCTCAGGCCAACGTCAGACGATTCTAAAATAAAACAAACCGTCAAAGATTAAAAGTGAAAACAGTTCAAGATTAAAATATAATAAATAAATACCTGTTACAAAATTATAAACAAAAAGGTTGAATGATGAAATTTATTTGGTCAAATCAAGTTTTATTTTAAAACAAGTATTGGTTAGATAGAATATCTATTGTTTAGGCTTTGGAAACAAAAAAAAGGAAAGCTCCTTTGATCTTTGGCAATATTAACAGGTAACACTTCAGAAAAAACTATGATACTTTGGAAAAAAACTTTGTTGGAAGGCTTAAAGTTAGCACATTTATAGTGTCCAATGTTTTACTGATTCAAATAATTTATTTTTTTCTCTATTCATAATTAGTTATTTTTTTAATATAATTAACTTTAATTAATTAATATAAATTTTTAGTATAATAATTTAGTGTTTTATATTTCATTGTGATTATAGTATGCCCTAACAAAAATATACATTAGTGTCAGATCTTACATTGATTTTATCAAAAACTCTTGCTAGTAGACCCTTTTAAGGCGTATCGTGTTTTATTAAAGAATGAAAATGTTTTGGGTTACATTGCTATATTTTAACTGTTTGACCAGCTGAGAAATGCAGAATGACTGAATGTTCCGTTTCTGAAATTTAAAAATTAATTGTCTTATTTGATTTAGTTTTTTAAATCCAGAGGCAAAGAAGAAAAGCTTCTTTCTCAGAATGATTATGTAGCAGCTTTGCTTCATTAAATGTATACAACTATATAGTTCAATTTAAAATAATTTTAAGACGTATTTTATATGGTTTACCCTTGCAAGGATATGTGTTTATTATTAATTACTGTCAGAAGATAATAACAATTTATCATATTATCTGGACACTCGCTCATTTTTGGGACTTACTATGTTTCATCGAAGATAAAAAATATGTTAGCAGATATTAAGAAAGAGTCGTAAATGATAGTTTTGTAATTGTTTTTTTAAATTTATTATCTTGACCAACCAGCTAATGAAAAAAAATGACTAAGCTTTTTGCTGCTTCGAGTAATTGTTATGATAACTTTTTGTTTTATATTTATAAATCCACAGGCGAAACAAAACATGCATCCTTTCTTATGTTCGGAATCATATTTAATTAATGAATATAATTTTTTAGTTTACTGTAATATATATCGCCAATATGAATCAGGTACGCTCTGTAATCAATATACATTTATTCATGAAATACTGTCAGATAAGCAATACAATTTACCATCCCGTTCGGCTAATTGATGGTTTTAACTCAACTCATGTCTTATTGAAGAAAGAAAATATTTTACCTTAAAGCATGAAGGTGATCTACAAAAAAAGAATCTCGTTGATTGTACTTTCATCGGAAATGGGGTCAAGAATCGCATAATGTTTCCAGAAGCCCCGAAGATCATTCCCCTCTTTAACACTTTTTTTTAATCAATTATCAAGGTTCTACCCACACCATCAAACACTCCATACAAAAATCCTTTTTTTTCAGTAAGTTTTTTCTGTATTGAAGCAATCACGCCGTGTAGTTTTCGGAATTAGGGGGGTGGTTTATTTCTGATTTTTGTCAAATATCTCGCAAACTAGTGGATTTTAGCAAAATGTACCCTATATACAAAATTGAGGTGCATAAAATTATCAATACAAATGTGCTTATTTATTTTTTCCGTCGAATGATATTTCAATTAATACACCAACGCTAGTTAAGTGAAAAACATTGTACATATAAAACATAGAAGCGTATAACGGCAGTAATTACTATGTTCACATGAGCATTAAGTAGGTATTTTGTTTAAGTTGAGTATTATGCACTGGTATTTATGGTAGTTATTTATTCATCAATAGCAATTTTGTCTCCTTCAAAGTAATCCCCTCAGATATAATAATACACTTGTGAATGCGCTTTTTCCAATCTTCATCATGTCAAACTCACTATTTGATATAGCTCTTAGCTCCTTCAGCGATCTCTCATCAATGGTGTCGTCATCCTTTCAAGGTGTTTTTCAACTTGAGGAACAAAAAGAAGTTGCTGGGAGCCATGTCCGGTGAATACGGTTGGTGAGGTAACACAATAGTGTTGTTTTTCGCTAAAAAATTATGAACAATCGGTGAGGAGTGAGCGTTATTGTGATGCGATTGCCACAAATTGTCTTGCCACAATTCCAGTCGTTTTTGTCAGCTCACTTCACATAAACAGCGCATTACTTCCAAGTTTACTTTGGAACGACCATACGACCTTCTGGCAGGAACTCATATGCTCTACGCTATTGAAATTGGAAAAACACATCGATTATAAAATTCTCGTCACTTTTTGATCAAACCTTCAAAGCATGACTGTTTAATTTAGTAACTGTAAATGTTATGATCATGCATTAGAAACTGATTCAATCGTAACATTTTTTTTTTTTTCAGAAACTGCCTAAGGTAAAATGATGAAATCCTATAGGCACTTATTGGTTTGAAATGGTAGGGCTCAATTTTGCAAAGGCGCCCAGTCAACTCCTGTATAATAAATAAACAAATAGCTATAAACTGTATAAAGTTTTTTTATCAGAAAAGAAATAGTATAATTGAGAAGTTAAATTGAAAGAGGTGTTATTATTTAGGTTTAAAGGACCTCATTATTTCCTTTACAACTTACAACTCATCTGTTTATCCAACTTATATTTCCGATCCTACAAATCTGCTTCCTTTTGTCGTTCATTCCTAATCCGTGCCGCAAACTTTTAAACTCTATTTCCATTAATATTCGTCACTTGCCAACCCTCCCAATCTTTAAGTCTAGACTTTACTAGTTCATTATTTCCCTTCAATCTGACAAGTCATCATTAGTATTTGAATTTAAACCCGCCGACCTTTTACGTTATATTTTCTCGGTTATAATTACTATCTATAAGCTAATCACATCAGAGGGTGTGACAAACTCCCAGAATAAGTGTTTTGCATTTTTCGATGTTTAGCTTTATTTACTGGTAGAATTTTCCAAAGCCAACGTCTGTCATTCTCAGGCCAACGTCAGACGATTCTAAAATAAAACAAACCGTCAAAGATTAAAAGTGAAAACAGTTCAAGATTAAAATATAATA
The DNA here is from genome assembly GCA_930367205.1 of Acanthosoma haemorrhoidale. Taxonomy (NCBI): domain Eukaryota; kingdom Metazoa; phylum Arthropoda; class Insecta; order Hemiptera; family Acanthosomatidae; genus Acanthosoma; species Acanthosoma haemorrhoidale. The sequence continues at coordinate 67,735 of CAKNEZ010000017.1, forward strand.
AATAAATACCTGTTACAAAATTATAAACAAAAAGGTTGAATGATGAAATTTATTTGGTCAAATCAAGTTTTATTTTAAAACAAGTATTGGTTAGATAGAATATCTATTGTTTAGGCTTTGGAAACAAAAAAAAGGAAAGCTCCTTTGATCTTTGGCAATATTAACAGGTAACACTTCAGAAAAAACTATGATACTTTGGAAAAAAACTTTGTTGGAAGGCTTAAAGTTAGCACATTTATAGTGTCCAATGTTTTACTGATTCAAATAATTTATTTTTTTCTCTATTCATAATTAGTTATTTTTTTAATATAATTAACTTTAATTAATTAATATAAATTTTTAGTATAATAATTTAGTGTTTTATATTTCATTGTGATTATAGTATGCCCTAACAAAAATATACATTAGTGTCAGATCTTACATTGATTTTATCAAAAACTCTTGCTAGTAGACCCTTTTAAGGCGTATCGTGTTTTATTAAAGAATGAAAATGTTTTGGGTTACATTGCTATATTTTAACTGTTTGACCAGCTGAGAAATGCAGAATGACTGAATGTTCCGTTTCTGAAATTTAAAAATTAATTGTCTTATTTGATTTAGTTTTTTAAATCCAGAGGCAAAGAAGAAAAGCTTCTTTCTCAGAATGATTATGTAGCAGCTTTGCTTCATTAAATGTATACAACTATATAGTTCAATTTAAAATAATTTTAAGACGTATTTTATATGGTTTACCCTTGCAAGGATATGTGTTTATTATTAATTACTGTCAGAAGATAATAACAATTTATCATATTATCTGGACACTCGCTCATTTTTGGGACTTACTATGTTTCATCGAAGATAAAAAATATGTTAGCAGATATTAAGAAAGAGTCGTAAATGATAGTTTTGTAATTGTTTTTTTAAATTTATTATCTTGACCAACCAGCTAATGAAAAAAAATGACTAAGCTTTTTGCTGCTTCGAGTAATTGTTATGATAACTTTTTGTTTTATATTTATAAATCCACAGGCGAAACAAAACATGCATCCTTTCTTATGTTCGGAATCATATTTAATTAATGAATATAATTTTTTAGTTTACTGTAATATATATCGCAATATGAATCAGGTACGCTCTGTAATCAATATACATTTATTCATGAAATACTGTCAGATAAGCAATACAATTTACCATCCCGTTCGGCTAATTGATGGTTTTAACTCAACTCATGTCTTATTGAAGAAAGAAAATATTTTACCTTAAAGCATGAAGGTGATCTACAAAAAAAGAATCTCGTTGATTGTACTTTCATCGGAAATGGGGTCAAGAATCGCATAATGTTTCCAGAAGCCCCGAAGATCATTCCCCTCTTTAACACTTTTTTTTAATCAATTATCAAGGTTCTACCCACACCATCAAACACTCCATACAAAAATCCTTTTTTTTCAGTAAGTTTTTTCTGTATTGAAGCAATTACGCCGTGTAGTTTTCGGAATTAGGGGGGTGGTTTATTTCTGATTTTTGTCAAATATCTCGCAAACTAGTGGATTTTAGCAAAATGTACCCTATATACAAAATTGAGGTGCATAAAATTATCAATACAAATGTGCTTATTTATTTTTTCCGTCGAATGATATTTCAATTAATACACCAACGCTAGTTAAGTGAAAAACATTGTACATATAAAACATAGAAGCGTATAACGGCAGTAATTACTATGTTCACATGAGCATTAAGTAGGTATTTTGTTTAAGTTGAGTATTATGCACTGGTATTTATGGTAGTTATTTATTCATCAATAGCAATTTTGTCTCCTTCAAAGTAATCCCCTCAGATATAATAATACACTTGTGAATGCGCTTTTTCCAATCTTCATCATGTCAAACTCACTATTTGATATAGCTCTTAGCTCCTTCAGCGATCTCTCATCAATGGTGTCGTCATCCTTTCAAGGTGTTTTTCAACTTGAGGAACAAAAAGAAGTTGCTGGGAGCCATGTCCGGTGAATACGGTTGGTGAGGTAACACAATAGTGTTGTTTTTCGCTAAAAAATTATGAACAATCGGTGAGGAGTGAGCGTTATTGTGATGCGATTGCCACAAATTGTCTTGCCACAATTCCAGTCGTTTTTGTCAGCTCACTTCACATAAACAGCGCATTACTTCCAAGTTTACTTTGGAACGACCATACGACCTTCTGGCAGGAACTCATATGCTCTACGCTATTGAAATTGGAAAAACACATCGATTATAAAATTCTCGTCACTTTTTGATCAAACCTTCAAAGCATGACTGTTTAATTTAGTAACTGTAAATGTTATGATCATGCATTAGAAACTGATTCAATCGTAACATTTTTTTTTTTTTCAGAAACTGCCTAAGGTAAAATGATGAAATCCTATAGGCACTTATTGGTTTGAAATGGTAGGGCTCAATTTTGCAAAGGCGCCCAGTCAACTCCTGTATAATAAATAAACAAATAGCTATAAACTGTATAAAGTTTTTTTATCAGAAAAGAAATAGTATAATTGAGAAGTTAAATTGAAAGAGGTGTTATTATTTAGGTTTAAAGGACCTCATTATTTCCTTTACAACTTACAACTCATCTGTTTATCCAACTTATATTTCCGATCCTACAAATCTGCTTCCTTTTGTCGTTCATTCCTAATCCGTGCCGCAAACTTTTAAACTCTATTTCCATTAATATTCGTCACTTGCCAACCCTCCCAATCTTTAAGTCTAGACTTTACTAGTTCATTATTTCCCTTCAATCTGACAAGTCATCATTAGTATTTTAATTTAAACCCGCCGACCTTTTACGTTATATTTTCTCGGTTATAATTACTATCTATAAGCTAATCACATCAGAGGGCGTGACAAACTCCCAGAATAAGTGTTTTGCATTTTTCGATGTTTAGCTTTATTTACTGGTAGAATTTTCCAAAGCCAACGTCTGTCATTCTCAGGCCAACGTCAGACGATTCTAAAATAAAACAAACCGTCAAAGATTAAAAGTGAAAACAGTTCAAGATTAAAATATAATAAATAAATACCTGTTACAAAATTATAAACAAAAAGGTTGAATGATGAAATTTATTTGGTCAAATCAAGTTTTATTTTAAAACAAGTATTGGTTAGATAGAATATCTATTGTTTAGGCTTTGGAAACAAAAAAAAGGAAAGCTCCTTTGATCTTTGGCAATATTAACAGGTAACACTTCAGAAAAAACTATGATACTTTGGAAAAAAACTTTGTTGGAAGGCTTAAAGTTAGCACATTTATAGTGTCCAATGTTTTACTGATTCAAATAATTTATTTTTTTCTCTATTCATAATTAGTTATTTTTTTAATATAATTAACTTTAATTAATTAATATAAATTTTTAGTATAATAATTTAGTGTTTTATATTTCATTGTGATTATAGTATGCCCTAACAAAAATATACATTAGTGTCAGATCTTACATTGATTTTATCAAAAACTCTTGCTAGTAGACCCTTTTAAGGCGTATCGTGTTTTATTAAAGAATGAAAATGTTTTGGGTTACATTGCTATATTTTAACTGTTTGACCAGCTGAGAAATGCAGAATGACTGAATGTTCCGTTTCTGAAATTTAAAAATTAATTGTCTTATTTGATTTAGTTTTTTAAATCCAGAGGCAAAGAAGAAAAGCTTCTTTCTCAGAATGATTATGTAGCAGCTTTGCTTCATTAAATGTATACAACTATATAGTTCAATTTAAAATAATTTTAAGACGTATTTTATATGGTTTACCCTTGCAAGGATATGTGTTTATTATTAATTACTGTCAGAAGATAATAACAATTTATCATATTATCTGGACACTCGCTCATTTTTGGGACTTACTATGTTTCATCGAAGATAAAAAATATGTTAGCAGATATTAAGAAAGAGTCGTAAATGATAGTTTTGTAATTGTTTTTTTAAATTTATTATCTTGACCAACCAGCTAATGAAAAAAAATGACTAAGCTTTTTGCTGCTTCGAGTAATTGTTATGATAACTTTTTGTTTTATATTTATAAATCCACAGGCGAAACAAAACATGCATCCTTTCTTATGTTCGGAATCATATTTAATTAATGAATATAATTTTTTAGTTTACTGTAATATATATCGCCAATATGAATCAGGTACGCTCTGTAATCAATATACATTTATTCATGAAATACTGTCAGATAAGCAATACAATTTACCATCCCGTTCGGCTAATTGATGGTTTTAACTCAACTCATGTCTTATTGAAGAAAGAAAATATTTTACCTTAAAGCATGAAGGTGATCTACAAAAAAAGAATCTCGTTGATTGTACTTTCATCGGAAATGGGGTCAAGAATCGCATAATGTTTCCAGAAGCCCCGAAGATCATTCCCCTCTTTAACACTTTTTTTTAATCAATTATCAAGGTTCTACCCACACCATCAAACACTCCATACAAAAATCCTTTTTTTTCAGTAAGTTTTTTCTGTATTGAAGCAATCACGCCGTGTAGTTTTCGGAATTAGGGGGGTGGTTTATTTCTGATTTTTGTCAAATATCTCGCAAACTAGTGGATTTTAGCAAAATGTACCCTATATACAAAATTGAGGTGCATAAAATTATCAATACAAATGTGCTTATTTATTTTTTCCGTCGATTGATATTTCAATTAATACACCAACGCTAGTTAAGTGAAAAACATTGTACATATAAAACATAGAATCGTATAACGGCAGTAATTACTATGTTCACATGAGCATTAAGTAGGTATTTTGTTTAAGTTGAGTATTATGCACTGGTATTTATGGTAGTTATTTATTCATCAATAGCAATTTTGTCTCCTTCAAAGTAATCCCCTCAGATATAATAATACACTTGTGAATGCGCTTTTTCCAATCTTCATCATGTCAAACTCACTATTTGATATAGCTCTTAGCTCCTTCAGCGATCTCTCATCAATGGTGTCGTCATCCTTTCAAGGTGTTTTTCAACTTGAGGAACAAAAAGAAGTTGCTGGGAGCCATGTCCGGTGAATACGGTTGGTGAGGTAACACAATAGTGTTGTTTTTCGCTAAAAAATTATGAACAATCGGTGAGGAGTGAGCGTTATTGTGATGCGATTGCCACAAATTGTCTTGCCACAATTCCAGTCGTTTTTGTCAGCTCACTTCACATAAACAGCGCATTACTTCCAAGTTTACTTTGGAACGACCATACGACCTTCTGGCAGGAACTCATATGCTCTACGCTATTGAAATTGGAAAAACACATCGATTATAAAATTCTCGTCACTTTTTGATCAAACCTTCAAAGCATGACTGTTTAATTTAGTAACTGTAAATGTTATGATCATGCATTAGAAACTGATTCAATCGTAACATTTTTTTTTTTTTCAGAAACTGCCTAAGGTAAAATGATGAAATCCTATAGGCACTTATTGGTTTGAAATGGTAGGGCTCAATTTTGCAAAGGCGCCCAGTCAACTCCTGTATAATAAATAAACAAATAGCTATAAACTGTATAAAGTTTTTTTATCAGAAAAGAAATAGTATAATTGAGAAGTTAAATTGAAAGAGGTGTTATTATTTAGGTTTAAAGGACCTCATTATTTCCTTTACAACTTACAACTCATCTGTTTATCCAACTTATATTTCCGATCCTACAAATCTGCTTCCTTTTGTCGTTCATTCCTAATCCGTGCCGCAAACTTTTAAACTCTATTTCCATTAATATTCGTCACTTGCCAACCCTCCCAATCTTTAAGTCTAGACTTTACTAGTTCATTATTTCCCTTCAATCTGACAAGTCATCATTAGTATTTTAATTTAAACCCGCCGACCTTTTACGTTATATTTTCTCGGTTATAATTACTATCTATAAGCTAATCACATCAGAGGGCGTGACAAACTCCCAGAATAAGTGTTTTGCATTTTTCGATGTTTAGCTTTATTTACTGGTAGAATTTTCCAAAGCCAACGTCTGTCATTCTCAGGCCAACGTCAGACGATTCTAAAATAAAACAAACCGTCAAAGATTAAAAGTGAAAACAGTTCAAGATTAAAATATAATAAATAAATACCTGTTACAAAATTATAAACAAAAAGGTTGAATGATGAAATTTATTTGGTCAAATCAAGTTTTATTTTAAAACAAGTATTGGTTAGATAGAATATCTATTGTTTAGGCTTTGGAAACAAAAAAAAGGAAAGCTCCTTTGATCTTTGGCAATATTAACAGGTAACACTTCAGAAAAAACTATGATACTTTGGAAAAAAACTTTGTTGGAAGGCTTAAAGTTAGCACATTTATAGTGTCCAATGTTTTACTGATTCAAATAATTTATTTTTTTCTCTATTCATAATTAGTTATTTTTTTAATATAATTAACTTTAATTAATTAATATAAATTTTTAGTATAATAATTTAGTGTTTTATATTTCATTGTGATTATAGTATGCCCTAACAAAAATATACATTAGTGTCAGATCTTACATTGATTTTATCAAAAACTCTTGCTAGTAGACCCTTTTAAGGCGTATCGTGTTTTATTAAAGAATGAAAATGTTTTGGGTTACATTGCTATATTTTAACTGTTTGACCAGCTGAGAAATGCAGAATGACTGAATGTTCCGTTTCTGAAATTTAAAAATTAATTGTCTTATTTGATTTAGTTTTTTAAATCCAGAGGCAAAGAAGAAAAGCTTCTTTCTCAGAATGATTATGTAGCAGCTTTGCTTCATTAAATGTATACAACTATATAGTTCAATTTAAAATAATTTTAAGACGTATTTTATATGGTTTACCCTTGCAAGGATATGTGTTTATTATTAATTACTGTCAGAAGATAATAACAATTTATCATATTATCTGGACACTCGCTCATTTTTGGGACTTACTATGTTTCATCGAAGATAAAAAATATGTTAGCAGATATTAAGAAAGAGTCGTAAATGATAGTTTTCCTTTGTAATTGTTTTTTTAAATTTATTATCTTGACCAACCAGCTAATGAAAAAAAATGACTAAGCTTTTTGCTGCTTCGAGTAATTGTTATGATAACTTTTTGTTTTATATTTATAAATCCACAGGCAAAACAAAACATGCATCCTTTCTTATGTTCGGAATCATATTTAATTAATGAATATAATTTTTTAGTTTACTGTAATATATATCGCAATATGAATCAGGTACGCTCTGTAATCAATATACATTTATTCATGAAATACTGTCAGATAAGCAATACAATTTACCATCCCGTTCGGCTAATTGATGGTTTTAACTCAACTCATGTCTTATTGAAGAAAGAAAATATTTTACCTTAAAGCATGAAGGTGATCTACAAAAAAAGAATCTCGTTGATTGTACTTTCATCGGAAATGGGGTCAAGAATCGCATAATGTTTCCAGAAGCCCCGAAGATCATTCCCCTCTTTAACACTTTTTTTTAATCAATTATCAAGGTTCTACCCACACCATCAAACACTCCATACAAAAATCCTTTTTTTTCAGTAAGTTTTTTCTGTATTGAAGCAATCACGCCGTGTAGTTTTCGGAATTAGGGGGGTGGTTTATTTCTGATTTTTGTCAAATATCTCGCAAACTAGTGGATTTTAGCAAAATGTACCCTATATACAAAATTGAGGTGCATAAAATTATCAATACAAATGTGCTTATTTATTTTTTCCGTCGAATGATATTTCAATTAATACACCAACGCTAGTTAAGTGAAAAACATTGTACATATAAAACATAGAAGCGTATAACGGCAGTAATTACTATGTTCACATGAGCATTAAGTAGGTATTTTGTTTAAGTTGAGTATTATGCACTGGTATTTATGGTAGTTATTTATTCATCAATAGCAATTTTGTCTCCTTCAAAGTAATCCCCTCAGATATAATAATACACTTGTGAATGCGCTTTTTCCAATCTTCATCATGTCAAACTCACTATTTGATATAGCTCTTAGCTCCTTCAGCGATCTCTCATCAATGGTGTCGTCATCCTTTCAAGGTGTTTTTCAACTTGAGGAACAAAAAGAAGTTGCTGGGAGCCATGTCCGGTGAATACGGTTGGTGAGGTAACACAATAGTGTTGTTTTTCGCTAAAAAATTATGAACAATCGGTGAGGAGTGAGCGTTATTGTGATGCGATTGCCACAAATTGTCTTGCCACAATTCCAGTTGTTTTTGTCAGCTCACTTCACATAAACAGCGCATTACTTCCAAGTTTACTTTGGAACGACCATACGACCTTCTGGCAGGAACTCATATGCTCTACGCTATTGAAATTGGAAAAACACATCGATTATAAAATTCTCGTCACTTTTTGATCAAACCTTCAAAGCATGACTGTTTAATTTAGTAACTGTAAATGTTATGATCATGCATTAGAAACTGATTCAATCGTAACATTTTTTTTTTTTTCAGAAACTGCCTAAGGTAAAATGATGAAATCCTATAGGCACTTATTGGTTTGAAATGGTAGGGCTCAATTTTGCAAAGGCGCCCAGTCAACTCCTGTATAATAAATAAACAAATAGCTATAAACTGTATAAAGTTTTTTTATCAGAAAAGAAATAGTATAATTGAGAAGTTAAATTGAAAGAGGTGTTATTATTTAGGTTTAAAGGACCTCATTATTTCCTTTACAACTTACAACTCATCTGTTTATCCAACTTATATTTCCGATCCTACAAATCTGCTTCCTTTTGTCGTTCATTCCTAATCCGTGCCGCAAACTTTTAAACTCTATTTCCATTAATATTCGTCACTTGCCAACCCTCCCAATCTTTAAGTCTAGACTTTACTAGTTCATTATTTCCCTTCAATCTGACAAGTCATCATTAGTATTTTAATTTAAACCCGCCGACCTTTTACGTTATATTTTCTCGGTTATAATTACTATCTATAAGCTAATCACATCAGAGGGCGTGACAAACTCCCAGAATAAGTGTTTTGCATTTTTCGATGTTTAGCTTTATTTACTGGTAGAATTTTCCAAAGCCAACGTCTGTCATTCTCAGGCCAACGTCAGACGATTCTAAAATAAAACAAACCGTCAAAGATTAAAAGTGAAAACAGTTCAAGATTAAAATATAATAAATAAATACCTGTTACAAAATTATAAACAAAAAGGTTGAATGATGAAATTTATTTGGTCAAATCAAGTTTTATTTTAAAACAAGTATTGGTTAGATAGAATATCTATTGTTTAGGCTTTGGAAACAAAAAAAAGGAAAGCTCCTTTGATCTTTGGCAATATTAACAGGTAACCCTTCAGAAAAAACTATGATACTTTGGAAAAAAACTTTGTTGGAAGGCTTAAAGTTAGCACATTTATAGTGTCCAATGTTTTACTGATTCAAATAATTTATTTTTTTCTCTATTCATAATTAGTTATTTTTTTAATATAATTAACTTTAATTAATTAATATAAATTTTTAGTATAATAATTTAGTGTTTTATATTTCATTGTGATTATAGTATGCCCTAACAAAAATATACATTAGTGTCAGATCTTACATTGATTTTATCAAAAACTCTTGCTAGTAGACCCTTTTAAGGCGTATCGTGTTTTATTAAAGAATGAAAATGTTTTGGGTTACATTGCTATATTTTAACTGTTTGACCAGCTGAGAAATGCAGAATGACTGAATGTTCCGTTTCTGAAATTTAAAAATTAATTGTCTTATTTGATTTAGTTTTTTAAATCCAGAGGCAAAGAAGAAAAGCTTCTTTCTCAGAATGATTATGTAGCAGCTTTGCTTCATTAAATGTATACAACTATATAGTTCAATTCAAAATAATTTTAAGACGTATTTTATATGGTTTACCCTTGCAAGGATATGTGTTTATTATTAATTACTGTCAGAAGATAATAACAATTTATCATATTATCTGGACACTCGCTCATTTTTGGGACTTACTATGTTTCATCGAAGATAAAAAATATGTTAGCAGATATTAAGAAAGAGTCGTAAATGATAGTTTTGTAATTGTTTTTTTAAATTTATTATCTTGACCAACCAGCTAATGAAAAAAATGACTAAGCTTTTTGCTGCTTCGAGTAACTGTTATGATAACTTTTTGTTTTATATTTATAAATCCACAGGCGAAACAAAACATGCATCCTTTCTTATGTTCGGAATCATATTTAATTAATGAATATAATTTTTTAGTTTACTGTAATATATATCGCAATATGAATCAGGTACGCTCTGTAATCAATATACATTTATTCATGAAATACTGTCAGATAAGCAATACAATTTACCATCCCGTTCGGCTAATTGATGGTTTTAACTCAACTCATGTCTTATTGAAGAAAGAAAATATTTTACCTTAAAGCATGAAGGTGATCTACAAAAAAAGAATCTCGTTGATTGTACTTTCATCGGAAATGGGGTCAAGAATCGCATAATGTTTCCAGAAGCCCCGAAGATCATTCCCCTCTTTAACACTTTTTTTTAATCAATTATCAAGGTTCTACCCACACCATCAAACACTCCATACAAAAATCCTTTTTTTTCAGTAAGTTTTTTCTGTATTGAAGCAATCACGCCGTGTAGTTTTCGGAATTAGGGGGTGGTTTATTTCTGATTTTTCTCAAATATCTCGCAAACTAGTGGATTTTAGCAAAATGTACCCTATATACAAAATTGAGGTGCATAAAATTATCAATACAAATGTGCTTATTTATTTTTTCCGTCGAATGATATTTCAATTAATACACCAACGCTAGTTAAGTGAAAAACATTGTACATATAAAACATAGAAGCGTATAACGGCAGTAATTACTATGTTCACATGAGCATTAAGTAGGTATTTTGTTTAAGTTGAGTATTATGCACTGGTATTTATGGTAGTTATTTATTCATCAATAGCAATTTTGTCCCCTTCAAAGTAATCCCCTCAGATATAATAATACACTTGTGACAGCGCTTTTTCCAATCTTCATCATGTCAAACTCACTATTTGATATAGCTCTTAGCTCCTTCAGCGATCTCTCATCAATGGTGTCGTCATCCTTTCAAGGTGTTTTTCAACTTGAGGAACAAAAAGAAGTTGCTGGGAGCCATTTCCGGTGAATACGGTTGGTGAGGTAACACAATAGTGTTGTTTTTCGCTAAAAAATTATGAACAATCGGTGAGGAGTGAGCGTTATTGTGATGCGATTGCCACAAATTGTCTTGCCACAATTCCAGTCATTTTTGTCAGCTCACTTCACATAAACAGCGCATTACTTCCAAGTTTACTTTGGAACGACCATACGACCTTCTGGCAGGAACTCATATGCTCTACGCTATTGAAATTGGAAAAACACATCGATTATAAAATTCTCGTCACTTTTTGATCAAACCTTCAAAGCATGACTGTTTAATTTAGTAACTGTAAATGTTATGATCATGCATTAGAAACTGATTCAATCGTAACATTTTTTTTTTTTTCAGAAACTGCCTAAGGTAAAATGATGAAATCCTATAGGCACTTATTGGTTTGAAATGGTAGGGCTCAATTTTGCAAAGGCGCCCAGTCAACTCCTGTATAATAAATAAACAAATAGCTATAAACTGTATAAAGTTTTTTTATCAGAAAAGAAATAGTATAATTGAGAAGTTAAATTGAAAGAGGTGTTATTATTTAGGTTTAAAGGACCTCATTATTTCCTTTACAACTTACAACTCATCTGTTTATCCAACTTATATTTCCGATCCTACAAATCTGCTTCCTTTTGTCGTTCATTCCTAATCCGTGCCGCAAACTTTTAAACTCTATTTCCATTAATATTCGTCACTTGCCAACCCTCCCAATCTTTAAGTCTAGACTTTACTAGTTCATTATTTCCCTTCAATCTGACAAGTCATCATTAGTATTTTAATTTAAACCCGCCGACCTTTTACGTTATATTTTCTCGGTTATAATTACTATCTATAAGCTAATCACATCAGAGGGCGTGACAAACTCCCAGAATAAGTGTTTTGCATTTTTCGATGTTTAGCTTTATTTACTGGTAGAATTTTCCAAAGCCAACGTCTGTCATTCTCAGGCCAACGTCAGACGATTCTAAAATAAAACAAACCGTCAAAGATTAAAAGTGAAAACAGTTCAAGATTAAAATATAATAAATAAATACCTGTTACAAAATTATAAACAAAAAGGTTGAATGATGAAATTTATTTGGTCAAATCAAGTTTTATTTTAAAACAAGTATTGGTTAGATAGAATATCTATTGTTTAGGCTTTGGAAACAAAAAAAAGGAAAGCTCCTTTGATCTTTGGCAATATTAACAGGTAACCCTTCAGAAAAAACTATGATACTTTGGAAAAAAACTTTGTTGGAAGGCTTAAAGTTAGCACATTTATAGTGTCCAATGTTTTACTGATTCAAATAATTTATTTTTTTCTCTATTCATAATTAGTTATTTTTTTAATATAATTAACTTTAATTAATTAATATAAATTTTTAGTATAATAATTTAGTGTTTTATATTTCATTGTGATTATAGTATGCCCTAACAAAAATATACATTAGTGTCAGATCTTACATTGATTTTATCAAAAACTCTTGCTAGTAGACCCTTTTAAGGCGTATCGTGTTTTATTAAAGAATGAAAATGTTTTGGGTTACATTGCTATATTTTAACTGTTTGACCAGCTGAGAAATGCAGAATGACTGAATGTTCCGTTTCTGAAATTTAAAAATTAATTGTCTTATTTGATTTAGTTTTTTAAATCCAGAGGCAAAGAAGAAAAGCTTCTTTCTCAGAATGATTATGTAGCAGCTTTGCTTCATTAAATGTATACAACTATATAGTTCAATTCAAAATAATTTTAAGACGTATTTTATATGGTTTACCCTTGCAAGGATATGTGTTTATTATTAATTACTGTCAGAAGATAATAACAATTTATCATATTATCTGGACACTCGCTCATTTTTGGGACTTACTATGTTTCATCGAAGATAAAAAATATGTTAGCAGATATTAAGAAAGAGTCGTAAATGATAGTTTTGTAATTGTTTTTTTAAATTTATTATCTTGACCAACCAGCTAATGAAAAAAAATGACTAAGCTTTTTGCTGCTTCGAGTAACTGTTATGATAACTTTTTGTTTTATATTTATAAATCCACAGGCGAAACAAAACATGCATCCTTTCTTATGTTCGGAATCATATTTAATTAATGAATATAATTTTTTAGTTTACTGTAATATATATCGCAATATGAATCAGGTACGCTCTGTAATCAATATACATTTATTCATGAAATACTGTCAGATAAGCAATACAATTTACCATCCCGTTCGGCTAATTGATGGTTTTAACTCAACTCATGTCTTATTGAAGAAAGAAAATATTTTACCTTAAAGCATGAAGGTGATCTACAAAAAAAGAATCTCGTTGATTGTACTTTCATCGGAAATGGGGTCAAGAATCGCATAATGTTTCCAGAAGCCCCGAAGATCATTCCCCTCTTTAACACTTTTTTTTAATCAATTATCAAGGTTCTACCCACACCATCAAACACTCCATACAAAAATCCTTTTTTTTCAGTAAGTTTTTTCTGTATTGAAGCAATCACGCCGTGTAGTGTTCGGAATTAGGGGGGTGGTTTATTTCTGATTTTTCTCAAATATCTCGCAAACTAGTGGATTTTAGCAAAATGTACCCTATATACAAAATTGAGGTGCATAAAATTATCAATACAAATGTGCTTATTTATTTTTTCCGTCGAATGATATTTCAATTAATACACCAACGCTAGTTAAGTGAAAAACATTGTACATATAAAACATAGAAGCGTATAACGGCAGTAATTACTATGTTCACATGAGCATTAAGTAGGTATTTTGTTTAAGTTGAGTATTATGCACTGGTATTTATGGTAGTTATTTATTCATCAATAGCAATTTTGTCTCCTTCAAAGTAATCCCCTCAGATATAATAATACACTTGTGAATGCGCTTTTTCCAATCTTCATCATGTCAAACTCACTATTTGATATAGCTCTTAGCTCCTTCAGCGATCTCTCATCAATGGTGTCGTCATCCTTTCAAGGTGTTTTTCAACTTGAGGAACAAAAAGAAGTTGCTGGGAGCCATGTCCGGTGAATACGGTTGGTGAGGTAACACAATAGTGTTGTTTTTCGCTAAAAAATTATGAACAATCGGTGAGGAGTGAGCGTTATTGTGATGCGATTGCCACAAATTGTCTTGCCACAATTCCAGTCGTTTTTGTCAGCTCACTTCACATAAACAGCGCATTACTTCCAAGTTTACTTTGGAACGACCATACAACCTTCTGGCAGGAACTCATATGCTCTACGCTATTGAAATTGGAAAAACACATCGATTATAAAATTCTCGTCACTTTTTGATCAAACCTTCAAAGCATGACTGTTTAATTTAGTAACTGTAAATGTTATGATCATGCATTAGAAACTGATTCAATCGTAACATTTTTTTTTTTTTCAGAAACTGCCTAAGGTAAAATGATGAAATCCTATAGGCACTTATTGGTTTGAAATGGTAGGGCTCAATTTTGCAAAGGCGCCCAGTCAACTCCTGTATAATAAATAAACAAATAGCTATAAACTGTATAAAGTTTTTTTATCAGAAAAGAAATAGTATAATTGAGAAGTTAAATTGAAAGAGGTGTTATTATTTAGGTTTAAAGGACCTCATTATTTCCTTTACAACTTACAACTCATCTGTTTATCCAACTTATATTTCCGATCCTACAAATCTGCTTCCTTTTGTCGTTCATTCTTAATCCGTGCCGCAAACTTTTAAACTCTATTTCCATTAATATTCGTCACTTGCCAACCCTCCCAATCTTTAAGTCTAGACTTTACTAGTTCATTATTTCCCTTCAATCTGACAAGTCATCATTAGTATTTTAATTTAAACCCGCCGACCTTTTACGTTATATTTTCTCGGTTATAATTACTATCTATAAGCTAATCACATCAGAGGGTGTGACAAACTCCCAGAATAAGTGTTTTGCATTTTTCGATGTTTAGCTTTATTTACTGGTAGAATTTTCCAAAGCCAACGTCTGTCATTCTCAGGCCAACGTCAGACGATTCTAAAATAAAACAAACCGTCAAAGATTAAAAGTGAAAACAGTTCAAGATTAAAATATAATAAATAAATACCTGTTACAAAATTATAAACAAAAGGGTTGAATGATGAAATTTATTTGGTCAAATCAAATTTTATTTTAAAACAAGTATTGGTTAGATAGAATATCTATTGTTTAGGCTTTGGAAACAAAAAAAAGGAAAGCTCCTTTGATCTTTGGCAATATTAACAGGTAACCCTTCAGAAAAAACTATGATACTTTGGAAAAAAACTTTGTTGGAAGGCTTAAAGTTAGCTCATTTATAGTGTCCAATGTTTTACTGATTCAAATAATTTATTTTTTTCTCTATTCATAATTAGTTATTTTTTTAATATAATTAACTTTAATTAATTAATATAAATTTTTAGTATAAAATTTAGTGTTTTATATTTCATTGTGATTATAGTATGCCCTAACAAAAATATACATTAGTGTCAGATCTTTCATTAATTTTATCAAAAACTCTTGCTAGTAGACCCTTTTAAGGCGTATCGTGTTTTATTAAAGAATGAAAATGTTTTGGGTTACATTGCTATATTTTAACTGTTTGACCAGCTGAGAAATGCAGAATGACTGAATGTTCCGTTTCTGAAATTTAAAAATTAATTGTCTTATTTGATTTAGTTTTTTAAATCCAGAGGCAAAGAAGAAAAGCTTCTTTCTCAGAATGATTATGTAGCAGCTTTGCTTCATTAAATGTATACAACTATATAGTTCAATTTAAAATAATTTTAAGACGTATTTTATATGGTTTACCCTTGCAAGGATATGTGTTTATTATTAATTACTGTCAGAAGATAATAACAATTTATCATATTATCTGGACACTCGCTCATTTTTGGGACTTACTATGTTTCATCGAAGATAAAAAATATGTTAGCAGATATTAAGAAAGAGTCGTAAATGATAGTTTTGTAATTGTTTTTTTAAATTTATTATCTTGACCAACCAGCTAATGAAAAAAAATGACTAAGCTTTTTGCTGCTTCGAGTAATTGTTATGATAACTTTTTGTTTTATATTTATAAATCCACAGGCGAAACAAAACATGCATCCTTTCTTATGTTCGGAATCATATTTAATTAATGAATATAATTTTTTAGTTTACTGTAATATATATCGCAATATGAATCAGGTACGCTCTGTAATCAATATACATTTATTCATGAAATACTGTCAGATAAGCAATACAATTTCCCATCCCGTTCGGCTAATTGATGGTTTTAACTCAACTCATGTCTTATTGAAGAAAGAAAATATTTTACCTTAAAGCATGAAGGTGATCTACAAAAAAAGAATCTCGTTGATTGTACTTTCATCGGAAATGGGGTCAAGAATCGCATAATGTTTCCAGAAGCCCCGAAGATCATTCCCCTCTTTAACACTTTTTTTTAATCAATTATCAAGGTTCTACCCACACCATCAAACACTCCATACAAAAATCCTTTTTTTTCAGTAAGTTTTTTCTGTATTGAAGCAATCACGCCGTGTAGTGTTCGGAATTAGGGGGGTGGTTTATTTCTGATTTTTCTCAAATATCTCGCAAACTAGTGGATTTTAGCAAAATGTACCCTATATACAAAATTGAGGTGCATAAAATTATCAATACAAATGTGCTTATTTATTTTTTCCGTCGAATGATATTTCAATTAATACACCAACGCTAGTTAAGTGAAAAACATTGTACATATAAAACATAGAAGCGTATAACGGCAGTAATTACTATGTTCACATGAGCATTAAGTAGGTATTTTGTTTAAGTTGAGTATTATGCACTGGTATTTATGGTAGTTATTTATTCATCAATAGCAATTTTGTCTCCTTCAAAGTAATCCCCTCAGATATAATAATACACTTGTGAATGCGCTTTTTCCAATCTTCATCATGTCAAACTCACTATTTGATATAGCTCTTAGCTCCTTCAGCGATCTCTCATCAATGGTGTCGTCATCCTTTCAAGGTGTTTTTCAACTTGAGGAACAAAAAGAAGTTGCTGGGAGCCATTTCCGGTGAATACGGTTGGTGAGGTAACACAATAGTGTTGTTTTTCGCTAAAAAATTATGAACAATCGGTGAGGAGTGAGCGTTATTGTGATGCGATTGCCACAAATTGTCTTGCCACAATTCCAGTCGTTTTTGTCAGCTCACTTCACATAAACAGCGCATTACTTCCAAGTTTACTTTGGAACGACCATACGACCTTCTGGCAGGAACTCATATGCTCTACGCTATTGAAATTGGAAAAACACATCGATTATAAAATTCTCGTCACTTTTTGATCAAACCTTCAAAGCATGACTGTTTAATTTAGTAACTGTAAATGTTATGATCATGCATTAGAAACTGATTCAATCGTAACATTTTTTTTTTTTTCAGAAACTGCCTAAGGTAAAATGATGAAATCCTATAGGCACTTATTGGTTTGAAATGGTAGGGCTCAATTTTGCAAAGGCGCCCAGTCAACTCCTGTATAATAAATAAACAAATAGCTATAAACTGTATAAAGTTTTTTTATCAGAAAAGAAATAGTATAATTGAGAAGTTAAATTGAAAGAGGTGTTATTATTTAGGTTTAAAGGACCTCATTATTTCCTTTACAACTTACAACTCATCTGTTTATCCAACTTATATTTCCGATCCTACAAATCTGCTTCCTTTTGTCGTTCATTCCTAATCCGTGCCGCAAACTTTTAAACTCTATTTCCATTAATATTCGTCACTTGCCAACCCTCCCAATCTTTAAGTCTAGACTTTACTAGTTCATTATTTCCCTTCAATCTGACAAGTCATCATTAGTATTTTAATTTAAACCCGCCGACCTTTTACGTTATATTTTCTCGGTTATAATTACTATCTATAAGCTAATCACATCAGAGGGTGTGACAAACTCCCAGAATAAGTGTTTTGCATTTTTCGATGTTTAGCTTTATTTACTGGTAGAATTTTCCAAAGCCAACGTCTGTCATTCTCAGGCCAACGTCAGACGATTCTAAAATAAAACAAACCGTCAAAGATTAAAAGTGAAAACAGTTCAAGATTAAAATATAATAAATAAATACCTGTTACAAAATTATAAACAAAAGGGTTGAATGATGAAATTTATTTGGTCAAATCAAGTTTTATTTTAAAACAAGTATTGGTTAGATAGAATATCTATTGTTTAGGCTTTGGAAACAAAAAAAAGGAAAGCTCCTTTGATCTTTGGCAATATTAACATGTAACCCTTCAGAAAAAACTATGATACTTTGGAAAAAAACTTTGTTGGAAGGCTTAAAGTTAGCACATTTATAGTGTCCAATGTTTTACTGATTCAAATAATTTATTTTTTTCTCTATTCATAATTAGTTATTTTTTTAATATAATTAACTTTAATTAATTAATATAAATTTTTAGTATAATAATTTAGTGTTTTATATTTTATTGTGATTATAGTATGCCCTAACAAAAATATACATTAGTGTCAGATCTTTCATTGATTTTATCAAAAACTCTTGCTAGTAGACCCTTTTAAGGCGCATCGTGTTTTATTAAAGAATGAAAATGTTTTGGGTTACATTGCTATATTTTAACTGTTTGACCAGCTGAGAAATGCAGAATGACTGAATGTTCCGTTTCTGAAATTTAAAAATTAATTGTCTTATTTGATTTAGTTTTTTAAATCCAGAGGCAAAGAAGAAAAGCTTCTTTCTCAGAATGATTATGTAGCAGCTTTGCTTCATTAAATGTATACAACTATATAGTTCAATTTAAAATAATTTTAAGACGTATTTTATATGGTTTACCCTTGCAAGGATATGTGTTTATTATTAATTACTGTCAGAAGATAATAACAATTTATCATATTATCTGGACACTCGCTCATTTTTGGGACTTACTATGTTTCATCGAAGATAAAAAATATGTTAGCAGATATTAAGAAAGAGTCGTAAATGATAGTTTTGTAATTGTTTTTTTAAATTTATTATCTTGACCAACCAGCTAATGAAAAAAAATGACTAAGCTTTTTGCTGCTTCGAGTAATTGTTATGATAACTTTTTGTTTTATATTTATAAATCCACAGGCGAAACAAAACATGCATCCTTTCTTATGTTCGGAATCATATTTAATTAATGAATATAATTTTTTAGTTTACTGTAATATATATCGCAATATGAATCAGGTACGCTCTGTAATCAATATACATTTATTCATGAAATACTGTCAGATAAGCAATACAATTTACCATCCCGTTCGGCTAATTGATGGTTTTAACTCAACTCATGTCTTATTGAAGAAAGAAAATATTTTACCTTAAAGCATGAAGGTGATCTACAAAAAAAGAATCTCGTTGATTGTACTTTCATCGGAAATGGGGTCAAGAATCGCATAATGTTTCCAGAAGCCCCGAAGATCATTCCCCTCTTTAACACTTTTTTTTAATCAATTATCAAGGTTCTACCCACACCATCAAACACTCCATACAAAAATCCTTTTTTTTCAGTAAGTTTTTTCTGTATTGAAGCAATCACGCCGTGTAGTTTTCGGAATTAGGGGGTGGTTTATTTCTGATTTTTCTCAAATATCTCGCAAACTAGTGGATTTTAGCAAAATGTACCCTATATACAAAATTGAGGTGCATAAAATTATCAATACAAATGTGCTTATTTATTTTTTCCGTCGAATGATATTTCAATTAATACACCAACGCTAGTTAAGTGAAAAACATTGTACATATAAAACATAGAAGCGTATAACGGCAGTAATTACTATGTTCACATGAGCATTAAGTAGGTATTTTGTTTAAGTTGAGTATTATGCACTGGTATTTATGGTAGTTATTTATTCATCAATAGCAATTTTGTCCCCTTCAAAGTAATCCCCTCAGATATAATAATACACTTGTGACAGCGCTTTTTCCAATCTTCATCATGTCAAACTCACTATTTGATATAGCTCTTAGCTCCTTCAGCGATCTCTCATCAATGGTGTCGTCATCCTTTCAAGGTGTTTTTCAACTTGAGGAACAAAAAGAAGTTGCTGGGAGCCATGTCCGGTGAATACGGTTGGTGAGGTAACACAATAGTGTTGTTTTTCGCTAAAAAATTATGAACAATCGGTGAGGAGTGAGCGTTATTGTGATGCGATTGCCACAAATTGTCTTGCCACAATTCCAGTCGTTTTTGTCAGCTCACTTCACATAAACAGCGCATTACTTCCAAGTTTACTTTGGAACGACCATACGACCTTCTGGCAGGAACTCATATGCTCTACGCTATTGAAATTGGAAAAACACATCGATTATAAAATTCTCGTCACTTTTTGATCAAACCTTCAAAGCATGACTGTTTAATTTAGTAACTGTAAATGTTATGATCATGCATTAGAAACTGATTCAATCGTAACATTTTTTTTTTTTTCAGAAACTGCCTAAGGTAAAATGATGAAATCCTATAGGCACTTATTGGTTTGAAATGGTAGGGCTCAATTTTGCAAAGGCGCCCAGTCAACTCCTGTATAATAAATAAACAAATAGCTATAAACTGTATAAAGTTTTTTTATCAGAAAAGAAATAGTATAATTGAGAAGTTAAATTGAAAGAGGTGTTATTATTTAGGTTTAAAGGACCTCATTATTTCCTTTACAACTTACAACTCATCTGTTTATCCAACTTATATTTCCGATCCTACAAATCTGCTTCCTTTTGTCGTTCATTCCTAATCCGTGCCGCAAACTTTTAAACTCTATTTCCATTAATATTCGTCACTTGCCAACCCTCCCAATCTTTAAGTCTAGACTTTACTAGTTCATTATTTCCCTTCAATCTGACAAGTCATCATTAGTATTTTAATTTAAACCCGCCGACCTTTTACGTTATATTTTCTCGGTTATAATTACTATCTATAAGCTAATCACATCAGAGGGTGTGACAAACTCCCAGAATAAGTGTTTTGCATTTTTCGATGTTTAGCTTTATTTACTGGTAGAATTTTCCAAAGCCAACGTCTGTCATTCTCAGGCCAACGTCAGACGATTCTAAAATAAAACAAACCGTCAAAGATTAAAAGTGAAAACAGTTCAAGATTAAAATATAATAAATAAATACCTGTTACAAAATTATAAACAAAAGGGTTGAATGATGAAATTTATTTGGTCAAATCAAGTTTTATTTTAAAACAAGTATTGGTTAGATAGAATATCTATTGTTTAGGCTTTGGAAACAAAAAAAAGGAAAGCTCCTTTGATCTTTGGCAATATTAACATGTAACCCTTCAGAAAAAACTATGATACTTTGGAAAAAAACTTTGTTGGAAGGCTTAAAGTTAGCACATTTATAGTGTCCAATGTTTTACTGATTCAAATAATTTATTTTTTTCTCTATTCATAATTAGTTATTTTTTTAATATAATTAACTTTAATTAATTAATATAAATTTTTAGTATAATAATTTAGTGTTTTATATTTTATTGTGATTATAGTATGCCCTAACAAAAATATACATTAGTGTCAGATCTTTCATTGATTTTATCAAAAACTCTTGCTAGTAGACCCTTTTAAGGCGCATCGTGTTTTATTAAAGAATGAAAATGTTTTGGGTTACATTGCTATATTTTAACTGTTTGACCAGCTGAGAAATGCAGAATGACTGAATGTTCCGTTTCTGAAATTTAAAAATTAATTGTCTTATTTGATTTAGTTTTTTAAATCCAGAGGCAAAGAAGAAAAGCTTCTTTCTCAGAATGATTATGTAGCAGCTTTGCTTCATTAAATGTATACAACTATATAGTTCAATTTAAAATAATTTTAAGACGTATTTTATATGGTTTACCCTTGCAAGGATATGTGTTTATTATTAATTACTGTCAGAAGATAATAACAATTTATCATATTATCTGGACACTCGCTCATTTTTGGGACTTACTATGTTTCATCGAAGATAAAAAATATGTTAGCAGATATTAAGAAAGAGTCGTAAATGATAGTTTTGTAATTGTTTTTTTAAATTTATTATCTTGACCAACCAGCTAATGAAAAAAAATGACTAAGCTTTTTGCTGCTTCGAGTAATTGTTATGATAACTTTTTGTTTTATATTTATAAATCCACAGGCGAAACAAAACATGCATCCTTTCTTATGTTCGGAATCATATTTAATTAATGAATATAATTTTTTAGTTTACTGTAATATATATCGCAATATGAATCAGGTACGCTCTGTAATCAATATACATTTATTCATGAAATACTGTCAGATAAGCAATACAATTTACCATCCCGTTCGGCTAATTGATGGTTTTAACTCAACTCATGTCTTATTGAAGAAAGAAAATATTTTACCTTAAAGCATGAAGGTGATCTACAAAAAAAGAATCTCGTTGATTGTACTTTCATCGGAAATGGGGTCAAGAATCGCATAATGTTTCCAGAAGCCCCGAAGATCATTCCCCTCTTTAACACTTTTTTTTAATCAATTATCAAGGTTCTACCCACACCATCAAACACTCCATACAAAAATCCTTTTTTTTCAGTAAGTTTTTTCTGTATTGAAGCAATCACGCCGTGTAGTTTTCGGAATTAGGGGGGTGGTTTATTTCTGATTTTTGTCAAATATCTCGCAAACTAGTGGATTTTAGCAAAATGTACCCTATATACAAAATTGAGGTGCATAAAATTATCAATACAAATGTGCTTATTTATTTTTTCCGTCGAATGATATTTCAATTAATACACCAACGCTAGTTAAGTGAAAAACATTGTACATATAAAACATAGAAGCGTATAACGGCAGTAATTACTATGTTCACATGAGCATTAAGTAGGTATTTTGTTTAAGTTGAGTATTATGCACTGGTATTTATGGTAGTTATTTATTCATCAATAGCAATTTTGTCTCCTTCAAAGTAATCCCCTCAGATATAATAATACACTTGTGAATGCGCTTTTTCCAATCTTCATCATGTCAAACTCACTATTTGATATAGCTCTTAGCTCCTTCAGCGATCTCTCATCAATGGTGTCGTCATCCTTTCAAGGTGTTTTTCAACTTGAGGAACAAAAAGAAGTTGCTGGGAGCCATGTCCGGTGAATACGGTTGGTGAGGTAACACAATAGTGTTGTTTTTCGCTAAAAAATTATGAACAATCGGTGAGGAGTGAGCGTTATTGTGATGCGATTGCCACAAATTGTCTTGCCACAATTCCAGTCGTTTTTGTCAGCTCACTTCACATAAACAGCGCATTACTTCCAAGTTTACTTTGGAACGACCATACGACCTTCTGGCAGGAACTCATATGCTCTACGCTATTGAAATTGGAAAAACACATCGATTATAAAATTCTCGTCACTTTTTGATCAAACCTTCAAAGCATGACTGTTTAATTTAGTAACTGTAAATGTTATGATCATGCATTAGAAACTGATTCAATCGTAACATTTTTTTTTTTTTCAGAAACTGCCTAAGGTAAAATGATGAAATCCTATAGGCACTTATTGGTTTGAAATGGTAGGGCTCAATTTTGCAAAGGCGCCCAGTCAACTCCTGTATAATAAATAAACAAATAGCTATAAACTGTATAAAGTTTTTTTATCAGAAAAGAAATAGTATAATTGAGAAGTTAAATTGAAAGAGGTGTTATTATTTAGGTTTAAAGGACCTCATTATTTCCTTTACAACTTACAACTCATCTGTTTATCCAACTTATATTTCCGATCCTACAAATCTGCTTCCTTTTGTCGTTCATTCCTAATCCGTGCCGCAAACTTTTAAACTCTATTTCCATTAATATTCGTCACTTGCCAACCCTCCCAATCTTTAAGTCTAGACTTTACTAGTTCATTATTTCCCTTCAATCTGACAAGTCATCATTAGTATTTTAATTTAAACCCGCCGACCTTTTACGTTATATTTTCTCGGTTATAATTACTATCTATAAGCTAATCACATCAGAGGGTGTGACAAACTCCCAGAATAAGTGTTTTGCATTTTTCGATGTTTAGCTTTATTTACTGGTAGAATTTTCCAAAGCCAACGTCTGTCATTCTCAGGCCAACGTCAGACGATTCTAAAATAAAACAAACCGTCAAAGATTAAAAGTGAAAACAGTTCAAGATTAAAATATAATAAATAAATACCTGTTACAAAATTATAAACAAAAGGGTTGAATGATGAAATTTATTTGGTCAAATCAAATTTTATTTTAAAACAAGTATTGGTTAGATAGAATATCTATTGTTTAGGCTTTGGAAACAAAAAAAAGGAAAGCTCCTCTGATCTTTGGCAATATTAACATGTAACCCTTCAGAAAAAACTATGATACTTTGGAAAAAAACTTTGTTGGAAGGCTTAAAGTTAGCACATTTATAGTGTCCAATGTTTTACTGATTCAAATAATTTATTTTTTTCTCTATTCATAATTAGTTATTTTTTTAATATAATTAACTTTAATTAATTAATATAAATTTTTAGTATAATAATTTAGTGTTTTATATTTTATTGTGATTATAGTATGCCCTAACAAAAATATACATTAGTGTCAGATCTTTCATTGATTTTATCAAAAACTCTTGCTAGTAGACCCTTTTAAGGCGCATCGTGTTTTATTAAAGAATGAAAATGTTTTGGGTTACATTGCTATATTTTAACTGTTTGACCAGCTGAGAAATGCAGAATGACTGAATGTTCCGTTTCTGAAATTTAAAAATTAATTGTCTTATTTGATTTAGTTTTTTAAATCC
Organism: Acanthosoma haemorrhoidale; assembly: GCA_930367205.1. Classification (NCBI taxonomy): domain Eukaryota; kingdom Metazoa; phylum Arthropoda; class Insecta; order Hemiptera; family Acanthosomatidae; genus Acanthosoma; species Acanthosoma haemorrhoidale. The sequence goes on from CAKNEZ010000017.1 coordinate 92,549, forward strand.
AGAGGCAAAGAAGAAAAGCTTCTTTCTCAGAATGATTATGTAGCAGCTTTGCTTCATTAAATGTATACAACTATATAGTTCAATTCAAAATAATTTTAAGACGTATTTTATATGGTTTACCCTTGCAAGGATATGTGTTTATTATTAATTACTGTCAGAAGATAATAACAATTTATCATATTATCTGGACACTCGCTCATTTTTGGGACTTACTATGTTTCATCGAAGATAAAAAATATGTTAGCAGATATTAAGAAAGAGTCGTAAATGATAGTTTTGTAATTGTTTTTTTAAATTTATTATCTTGACCAACCAGCTAATGAAAAAAAATGACTAAGCTTTTTGCTGCTTCGAGTAATTGTTATGATAACTTTTTGTTTTATATTTATAAATCCACAGGCGAAACAAAACATGCATCCTTTCTTATGTTCGGAATCATATTTAATTAATGAATATAATTTTTTAGTTTACTGTAATATATATCGCAATATGAATCAGGTACGCTCTGTAATCAATATACATTTATTCATGAAATACTGTCAGATAAGCAATACAATTTACCATCCCGTTCGGCTAATTGATGGTTTTAACTCAACTCATGTCTTATTGAAGAAAGAAAATATTTTACCTTAAAGCATGAAGGTGATCTACAAAAAAAGAATCTCGTTGATTGTACTTTCATCGGAAATGGGGTCAAGAATCGCATAATGTTTCCAGAAGCCCCGAAGATCATTCCCCTCTTTAACACTTTTTTTTAATCAATTATCAAGGTTCTACCCACACCATCAAACACTCCATACAAAAATCCTTTTTTTTCAGTAAGTTTTTTCTGTATTGAAGCAATCACGCCGTGTAGTTTTCGGAATTAGGGGGGTGGTTTATTTCTGATTTTTGTCAAATATCTCGCAAACTAGTGGATTTTAGCAAAATGTACCCTATATACAAAATTGAGGTGCATAAAATTATCAATACAAATGTGCTTATTTATTTTTTCCGTCGAATGATATTTCAATTAATACACCAACGCTAGTTAAGTGAAAAACATTGTACATATAAAACATAGAAGCGTATAACGGCAGTAATTACTATGTTCACATGAGCATTAAGTAGGTATTTTGTTTAAGTTGAGTATTATGCACTGGTATTTATGGTAGTTATTTATTCATCAATAGCAATTTTGTCTCCTTCAAAGTAATCCCCTCAGATATAATAATACACTTGTGAATGCGCTTTTTCCAATCTTCATCATGTCAAACTCACTATTTGATATAGCTCTTAGCTCCTTCAGCGATCTCTCATCAATGGTGTCGTCATCCTTTCAAGGTGTTTTTCAACTTGAGGAACAAAAAGAAGTTGCTGGGAGCCATGTCCGGTGAATACGGTTGGTGAGGTAACACAATAGTGTTGTTTTTCGCTAAAAAATTATGAACAATCGGTGAGGAGTGAGCGTTATTGTGATGCGATTGCCACAAATTGTCTTGCCACAATTCCAGTCGTTTTTGTCAGCTCACTTCACATAAACAGCGCATTACTTCCAAGTTTACTTTGGAACGACCATACGACCTTCTGGCAGGAACTCATATGCTCTACGCTATTGAAATTGGAAAAACACATCGATTATAAAATTCTCGTCACTTTTTGATCAAACCTTCAAAGCATGACTGTTTAATTTAGTAAGTGTAAATGTTATGATCATGCATTAGAAACTGATTCAATCGTAACATTTTTTTTTTTTTCAGAAACTGCCTAAGGTAAAATGATGAAATCCTATAGGCACTTATTGGTTTGAAATGGTAGGGCTCAATTTTGCAAAGGCGCCCAGTCAACTCCTGTATAATAAATAAACAAATAGCTATAAACTGTATAAAGTTTTTTTATCAGAAAAGAAATAGTATAATTGAGAAGTTAAATTGAAAGAGGTGTTATTATTTAGGTTTAAAGGACCTCATTATTTCCTTTACAACTTACAACTCATCTGTTTATCCAACTTATATTTCCGATCCTACAAATCTGCTTCCTTTTGTCGTTCATTCTTAATCCGTGCCGCAAACTTTTAAACTCTATTTCCATTAATATTCGTCACTTGCCAACCCTCCCAATCTTTAAGTCTAGACTTTACTAGTTCATTATTTCCCTTCAATCTGACAAGTCATCATTAGTATTTTAATTTAAACCCGTCGACCTTTTACGTTATATTTTCTCGGTTATAATTACTATCTATAAGCTAATCACATCAGAGGGTGTGACAAACTCCCAGAATAAGTGTTTTGCATTTTTCGATGTTTAGCTTTATTTACTGGTAGAATTTTCCAAAGCCAACGTCTGTCATTCTCAGGCCAACGTCAGACGATTCTAAAATAAAACAAACCGTCAAAGATTAAAAGTGAAAACAGTTCAAGATTAAAATATAATAAATAAATACCTGTTACAAAATTATAAACAAAAGGGTTGAATGATGAAATTTATTTGGTCAAATCAAATTTTATTTTAAAACAAGTATTGGTTAGATAGAATATCTATTGTTTAGGCTTTGGAAACAAAAAAAAGGAAAGCTCCTTTGATCTTTGGCAATATTAACAGGTAACCCTTCAGAAAAAACTATGATACTTTGGAAAAAAACTTTGTTGGAAGGCTTAAAGTTAGCTCATTTATAGTGTCCAATGTTTTACTGATTCAAATAATTTATTTTTTTCTCTATTCATAATTAGTTATTTTTTTAATATAATTAACTTTAATTAATTAATATAAATTTTTAGTATAATAATTTAGTGTTTTATATTTCATTGTGATTATAGTATGCCCTAACAAAAATATACATTAGTGTCAGATCTTTCATTGATTTTATCAAAAACTCTTGCTAGTAGACCCTTTTAAGGCGTATCGTGTTTTATTGAAGAATGAAAATGTTTTGGGTTACATTGCTATATTTTAACTGTTTGACCAGCTGAGAAATGCAGAATGACTGAATGTTCCGTTTCTGAAATTTAAAAATTAATTGTCTTATTTGATTTAGTTTTTTAAATCCAGAGGCAAAGAAGAAAAGCTTCTTTCTCAGAATGATTATGTAGCAGCTTTGCTTCATTAAATGTATACAACTATATAGTTCAATTTAAAATAATTTTAAGACGTATTTTATATGGTTTACCCTTGCAAGGATATGTGTTTATTATTAATTACTGTCAGAAGATAATAACAATTTATCATATTATCTGGACACTCGCTCATTTTTGGGACTTACTATGTTTCATCGAAGATAAAAAATATGTTAGCAGATATTAAGAAAGAGTCGTAAATGATAGTTTTGTAATTGTTTTTTTAAATTTATTATCTTGACCAACCAGCTAATGAAAAAAAATGACTAAGCTTTTTGCTGCTTCGAGTAATTGTTATGATAACTTTTTGTTTTATATTTATAAATCCACAGGCGAAACAAAACATGCATCCTTTCTTATGTTCGGAATCATATTTAATTAATGAATATAATTTTTTAGTTTACTGTAATATATATCGCAATATGAATCAGGTACGCTCTGTAATCAATATACATTTATTCATGAAATACTGTCAGATAAGCAATACAATTTACCATCCCGTTCGGCTAATTGATGGTTTTAACTCAACTCATGTCTTATTGAAGAAAGAAAATATTTTACCTTAAAGCATGAAGGTGATCTACAAAAAAAGAATCTCGTTGATTGTACTTTCATCGGAAATGGGGTCAAGAATCGCATAATGTTTCCAGAAGCCCCGAAGATCATTCCCCTCTTTAACACTTTTTTTTAATCAATTATCAAGGTTCTACCCACACCATCAAACACTCCATACAAAAATCCTTTTTTTTCAGTAAGTTTTTTCTGTATTGAAGCAATCACGCCGTGTAGTGTTCGGAATTAGGGGGGTGGTTTATTTCTGATTTTTCTCAAATATCTCGCAAACTAGTGGATTTTAGCAAAATGTACCCTATATACAAAATTGAGGTGCATAAAATTATCAATACAAATGTGCTTATTTATTTTTTCCGTCGAATGATATTTCAATTAATACACCAACGCTAGTTAAGTGAAAAACATTGTACATATAAAACATAGAAGCGTATAACGGCAGTAATTACTATGTTCACATGAGCATTAAGTAGGTATTTTGTTTAAGTTGAGTATTATGCACTGGTATTTATGGTAGTTATTTATTCATCAATAGCAATTTTGTCTCCTTCAAAGTAATCCCCTCAGATATAATAATACACTTGTGACAGCGCTTTTTCCAATCTTCATCATGTCAAACTCACTATTTGATATAGCTCTTAGCTCCTTCAGCGATCTCTCATCAATGGTGTCTTCATCCTTTCAAGGTGTTTTTCAACTTGAGGAACAAAAAGAAGTTGCTGGGAGCCATGTCCGGTGAATACGGTTGGTGAGGTAACACAATAGTGTTGTTTTTCGCTAAAAAATTATGAACAATCGGTGAGGAGTGAGCGTTATTGTGATGCGATTGCCACAAATTGTCTTGCCACAATTCCAGTCGTTTTTGTCAGCTCACTTCACATAAACAGCGCATTACTTCCAAGTTTACTTTGGAACGACCATACGACCTTCTGGCAGGAACTCATATGCTCTACGCTATTGAAATTGGAAAAACACATCGATTATAAAATTCTCGTCACTTTTTGATCAAACCTTCAAAGCATGACTGTTTAATTTAGTAACTGTAAATGTTATGATCATGCATTAGAAACTGATTCAATCGTAACATTTTTTTTTTTTTCAGAAACTGCCTAAGGTAAAATGATGAAATCCTATAGGCACTTATTGGTTTGAAATGGTAGGGCTCAATTTTGCAAAGGCGCCCAGTCAACTCCTGTATAATAAATAAACAAATAGCTATAAACTGTATAAAGTTTTTTTATCAGAAAAGAAATAGTATAATTGAGAAGTTAAATTGAAAGAGGTGTTATTATTTAGGTTTAAAGGACCTCATTATTTCCTTTACAACTTACAACTCATCTGTTTATCCAACTTATATTTCCGATCCTACAAATCTGCTTCCTTTTGTTGTTCATTCCTAATCCGTGCCGCAAACTTTTAAACTCTATTTCCATTAATATTCGTCACTTGCCAACCCTCCCAATCTTTAAGTCTAGACTTTACTAGTTCATTATTTCCCTTCAATCTGACAAGTCATCATTAGTATTTTAATTTAAACCCGCCGACCTTTTACGTTATATTTTCTCGGTTATAATTACTATCTATAAGCTAATCACATCAGAGGGTGTGACAAACTCCCAGAATAAGTGTTTTGCATTTTTCGATGTTTAGCTTTATTTACTGGTAGAATTTTCCAAAGCCAACGTCTGTCATTCTCAGGCCAACGTCAGACGATTCTAAAATAAAACAAACCGTCAAAGATTAAAAGTGAAAACAGTTCAAGATTAAAATATAATAAATAAATACCTGTTACAAAATTATAAACAAAAGGGTTGAATGATGAAATTTATTTGGTCAAATCAAGTTTTATTTTAAAACAAGTATTGGTTAGATAGAATATCTATTGTTTAGGCTTTGGAAACAAAAAAAAGGAAAGCTCCTTTGATCTTTGGCAATATTAACATGTAACCCTTCAGAAAAAACTATGATACTTTGGAAAAAAACTTTGTTGGAAGGCTTAAAGTTAGCACATTTATAGTGTCCAATGTTTTACTGATTCAAATAATTTATTTTTTTCTCTATTCATAATTAGTTATTTTTTTAATATAATTAACTTTAATTAATTAATATAAATTTTTAGTATAATAATTTAGTGTTTTATATTTTATTGTGATTATAGTATGCCCTAACAAAAATATACATTAGTGTCAGATCTTTCATTGATTTTATCAAAAACTCTTGCTAGTAGACCCTTTTAAGGCGCATCGTGTTTTATTAAAGAATGAAAATGTTTTGGGTTACATTGCTATATTTTAACTGTTTGACCAGCTGAGAAATGCAGAATGACTGAATGTTCCGTTTCTGAAATTTAAAAATTAATTGTCTTATTTGATTTAGTTTTTTAAATCCAGAGGCAAAGAAGAAAAGCTTCTTTCTCAGAATGATTATGTAGCAGCTTTGCTTCATTAAATGTATACAACTATATAGTTCAATTCAAAATAATTTTAAGACGTATTTTATATGGTTTACCCTTGCAAGGATATGTGTTTATTATTAATTACTGTCAGAAGATAATAACAATTTATCATATTATCTGGACACTCGCTCATTTTTGGGACTTACTATGTTTCATCGAAGATAAAAAATATGTTAGCAGATATTAAGAAAGAGTCGTAAATGATAGTTTTGTAATTGTTTTTTTAAATTTATTATCTTGACCAACCAGCTAATGAAAAAAAATGACTAAGCTTTTTGCTGCTTCGAGTAATTGTTATGATAACTTTTTGTTTTATATTTATAAATCCACAGGCGAAACAAAACATGCATCCTTTCTTATGTTCGGAATCATATTTAATTAATGAATATAATTTTTTAGTTTACTGTAATATATATCGCAATATGAATCAGGTACGCTCTGTAATCAATATACATTTATTCATGAAATACTGTCAGATAAGCAATACAATTTACCATCCCGTTCGGCTAATTGATGGTTTTAACTCAACTCATGTCTTATTGAAGAAAGAAAATATTTTACCTTAAAGCATGAAGGTGATCTACAAAAAAAGAATCTCGTTGATTGTACTTTCATCGGAAATGGGGTCAAGAATCGCATAATGTTTCCAGAAGCCCCGAAGATCATTCCCCTCTTTAACACTTTTTTTTAATCAATTATCAAGGTTCTACCCACACCATCAAACACTCCATACAAAAATCCTTTTTTTTCAGTAAGTTTTTTCTGTATTGAAGCAATCACGCCGTGTAGTTTTCGGAATTAGGGGGTGGTTTATTTCTGATTTTTCTCAAATATCTCGCAAAATAGTGGTTTTTAGCAAAATGTACCCTATATACAAAATTGAGGTGCATAAAATTATCAATACAAATGTGCTTATTTATTTTTTCCGTCGAATGATATTTCAATTAATACACCAACGCTAGTTAAGTGAAAAACATTGTACATATAAAACATAGAAGCGTATAACGGCAGTAATTACTATGTTCACATGAGCATTAAGTAGGTATTTTGTTTAAGTTGAGTATTATGCACTGGTATTTATGGTAGTTATTTATTCATCAATAGCAATTTTGTCTCCTTCAAAGTAATCCCCTCAGATATAATAATACACTTGTGACAGCGCTTTTTCCAATCTTCATCATGTCAAACTCACTATTTGATATAGCTCTTAGCTCCTTCAGCGATCTCTCATCAATGGTGTCGTCATCCTTTCAAGGTGTTTTTCAACTTGAGGAACAAAAAGAAGTTGCTGGGAGCCATGTCCGGTGAATACGGTTGGTGAGGTAACACAATAGTGTTGTTTTTCGCTAAAAAATTATGAACAATCGGTGAGGAGTGAGCGTTATTGTGATGCGATTGCCACAAATTGTCTTGCCACAATTCCAGTCGTTTTTGTCAGCTCACTTCACATAAACAGCGCATTACTTCCAAGTTTACTTTGGAACGACCATACGACCTTCTGGCAGGAACTCATATGCTCTACGCTATTGAAATTGGAAAAACACATCGATTATAAAATTCTCGTCACTTTTTGATCAAACCTTCAAAGCATGACTGTTTAATTTAGTAACTGTAAATGTTATGATCATGCATTAGAAACTGATTCAATCGTAACATTTTTTTTTTTTTTCAGAAGCTGCCCTCAATTTTGCAAAGGCGCCCAGTCAACTCCTGTATAATAAATAAACAAATAGCTATAAACTGTATAAACTTTTTTTATCAGGAAAGAAATAGTATAATTGAGAAGTTAAATTGAAAGAGGTGTTATTATTTAGGTTTAAAGGACCTCATTATTTCCTTTACAACTTACAACTCATCTGTTTATCCAACTTATATTTCCGATCCTACAAATCTGCTTCCTTTTGTCGTTCATTCCTAATCCGTGCCGCAAACTTTTAAACTCTATTTCCATTAATATTCGTCACTTGCCAACCCTCCCAATCTTTAAGTCTAGACTTTACTAGTTCATTATTTCCCTTCAATCTGACAAGTCATCATTAGTATTTTAATTTAAACCCGCCGACCTTTTACGTTATATTTTCTCGGTTATAATTACTATCTATAAGCTAATCACATCAGAGGGTGTGACAAACTCCCAGAATAAGTGTTTTGCATTTTTCAATGTTTAGCTTTATTTACTGGTAGAATTTTCCAAAGCCAACGTCTGTCATTCTCAGGCCAACGTCAGACGATTCTAAAATAAAACAAACCGTCAAAGATTAAAAGTGAAAACAGTTCAAGATTAAAATATAATAAATAAATACCTGTTACAAAATTATAAACAAAAGGGTTGAATGATGAAATTTATTTGGTCAAATCAAGTTTTATTTTAAAACAAGTATTGGTTAGATAGAATATCTATTGTTTAGGCTTTGGAAACAAAAAAAAGGAAAGCTCCTTTGATCTTTGGCAATATTAACAGGTAACCCTTCAGAAAAAACTATGATACTTTGGAAAAAAACTTTGTTGGAAGGCTTAAAGTTAGCACATTTATAGTGTCCAATGTTTTACTGATTCAAATAATTTATTTTTTTCTCTATTCATAATTAGTTATTTTTTTAATATAATTAACTTTAATTAATTAATATAAATTTTTAGTATAATAATTTAGTGTTTTATATTTTATTGTGATTATAGTATGCCCTAACAAAAATATACATTAGTGTCAGATCTTTCATTGATTTTATCAAAAACTCTTGCTAGTAGACCCTTTTAAGGCGCATCGTGTTTTATTAAAGAATGAAAATGTTTTGGGTTACATTGCTATATTTTAACTGTTTGACCAGCTGAGAAATGCAGAATGACTGAATGTTCCGTTTCTGAAATTTAAAAATTAATTGTCTTATTTGATTTAGTTTTTTAAATCCAGAGGCAAAGAAGAAAAGCTTCTTTCTCAGAATGATTATGTAGCAGCTTTGCTTCATTAAATGTATACAACTATATAGTTCAATTCAAAATAATTTTAAGACGTATTTTATATGGTTTACCCTTGCAAGGATATGTGTTTATTATTAATTACTGTCAGAAGATAATAACAATTTATCATATTATCTGGACACTCGCTCATTTTTGGGACTTACTATGTTTCATCGAAGATAAAAAATATGTTAGCAGATATTAAGAAAGAGTCGTAAATGATAGTTTTGTAATTGTTTTTTTAAATTTATTATCTTGACCAACCAGCTAATGAAAAAAAATGACTAAGCTTTTTGCTGCTTCGAGTAATTGTTATGATAACTTTTTGTTTTATATTTATAAATCCACAGGCGAAACAAAACATGCATCCTTTCTTATGTTCGGAATCATATTTAATTAATGAATATAATTTTTTAGTTTACTGTAATATATATCGCAATATGAATCAGGTACGCTCTGTAATCAATATACATTTATTCATGAAATACTGTCAGATAAGCAATACAATTTACCATCCCGTTCGGCTAATTGATGGTTTTAACTCAACTCATGTCTTATTGAAGAAAGAAAATATTTTACCTTAAAGCATGAAGGTGATCTACAAAAAAAGAATCTCGTTGATTGTACTTTCATCGGAAATGGGGTCAAGAATCGCATAATGTTTCCAGAAGCCCCGAAGATCATTCCCCTCTTTAACACTTTTTTTTAATCAATTATCAAGGTTCTACCCACACCATCAAACACTCCATACAAAAATCCTTTTTTTTCAGTAAGTTTTTTCTGTATTGAAGCAATCACGCCGTGTAGTTTTCGGAATTAGGGGGTGGTTTATTTCTGATTTTTCTCAAATATCTCGCAAACTAGTGGATTTTAGCAAAATGTACCCTATATACAAAATTGAGGTGCATAAAATTATCAATACAAATGTGCTTATTTATTTTTTCCGTCGAATGATATTTCAATTAATACACCAACGCTAGTTAAGTGAAAAACATTGTACATATAAAACATAGAAGCGTATAACGGCAGTAATTACTATGTTCACATGAGCATTAAGTAGGTATTTTGTTTAAGTTGAGTATTATGCACTGGTATTTATGGTAGTTATTTATTCATCAATAGCAATTTTGTCTCCTTCAAAGTAATCCCCTCAGATATAATAATACACTTGTGAATGCGCTTTTTCCAATCTTCATCATGTCAAACTCACTATTTGATATAGGTCTTAGCTCCTTCAGCGATCTCTCATCAATGGTGTCGTCATCCTTTCAAGGTGTTTTTCAACTTGAGGAACAAAAAGAAGTTGCTGGGAGCCATGTCCGGTGAATACGGTTGGTGAGGTAACACAATAGTGTTGTTTTTCGCTAAAAAATTATGAACAATCGGTGAGGAGTGAGCGTTATTGTGATGCGATTGCCACAAATTGTCTTGCCACAATTCCAGTCGTTTTTGTCAGCTCACTTCACATAAACAGCGCATTACTTCCAAGTTTACTTTGGAACGACCATACGACCTTCTGGCAGGAACTCATATGCTCTACGCTATTGAAATTGGAAAAACACATCGATTATAAAATTCTCGTCACTTTTTGATCAAACCTTCAAAGCATGACTGTTTAATTTAGTAACTGTAAATGTTATGATCATGCATTAGAAACTGATTCAATCGTAACATTTTTTTTTTTTTCAGAAGCTGCCCTCAATTTTGCAAAGGCGCCCAGTCAACTCCTGTATAATAAATAAACAAATAGCTATAAACTGTATAAACTTTTTTTATCAGGAAAGAAATAGTATAATTGAGAAGTTAAATTGAAAGAGGTGTTATTATTTAGGTTTAAAGGACCTCATTATTTCCTTTACAACTTACAACTCATCTGTTTATCCAACTTATATTTCCGATCCTACAAATCTGCTTCCTTTTGTCGTTCATTCCTAATCCGTGCCGCAAACTTTTAAACTCTATTTCCATTAATATTCGTCACTTGCCAACCCTCCCAATCTTTAAGTCTAGACTTTACTAGTTCATTATTTCCCTTCAATCTGACAAGTCATCATTAGTATTTTAATTTAAACCCGCCGACCTTTTACGTTATATTTTCTCGGTTATAATTACTATCTATAAGCTAATCACATCAGAGGGTGTGACAAACTCCCAGAATAAGTGTTTTGCATTTTTCGATGTTTAGCTTTATTTACTGGTAGAATTTTCCAAAGCCAACGTCTGTCATTCTCAGGCCAAAGTCAGACGATTCTAAAATAAAACAAACCGTCAAAGATTAAAAGTGAAAACAGTTCAAGATTAAAATATAATAAATAAATACCTATTACAAAATTATAAACAAAAGGGTTGAATGATGAAATTTATTTGGTCAAATCAAGTTTTATTTTAAAACAAGTATTGGTTAGATAGAATATCTATTGTTTAGGCTTTGGAAACAAAGAAAAGGAAAGCTCCTTTGATCTTTGGCAATATTAACAGGTAACCCTTCAGAAAAAACTATGATACTTTGGAAAAAAACTTTGTTGGAAGGCTTAAAGTTAGCACATTTATAGTGTCCAATGTTTTACTGATTCAAATAATTTATTTTTTTCTCTATTCATAATTAGTTACTTTTTTAATATAATTAACTTTAATTAATTAATATAAATTTTTAGTATAATAATTTAGTGTTTTATATTTCATTGTGATTATAGTATGCCCTAACAAAAATATACATTAGTGTCAGATCTTACATTGATTTTATCAAAAACTCTTGCTAGTAGACCCTTTTAAGGCGTATCGTGTTTTATTAAAGAATGAAAATGTTTTGGGTTACATTGCTATATTTTAACTGTTTGACCAGCTGAGAAATGCTGAATGACTGAATGTTCCGTTTCTGAAATTTAAAAATTAATTGTCTTATTCGATTTAGTTTTTTAAATCCCGAGGCAAAGAAGAAAAGCTTCTTTCTCAGAATGATTATGCAGCAGCTTTGCTTCATTAAATGTATACAACTATATAGTTCAATTCAAAATAATTTTAAGACGTATTTTATATGGTTTGCCCTTGCAAGGATATGTGTTTATTATTAATTACTGTCAGAAGCTAATAACAATTTATCATATTATCTGGACACTCGCTCATTTTTGGGACTTACTATGTTCCATCGAAGTAAAAAAATATGTTAGCAGATATTAAGAAAGAATCGTAAATGATAGTTTTGTAATTGTTTTTTTAAATTTATTATCTTGACTAACCAGCTAATGAAAAAAAATGACTAAGCTTTTTGCTGCTTCGAGTAACTGTTATGATAACTTTTTGTTTTATATTTATAAATCCACAGGCGAAACAAAACATGCATCCTTTCTTATGTTCGGAATCATATTTAATTAATGAATATAATTTTTTAGTTTACTGTAATATATATCGCAATATGAATCAGGTACGCTCTGTAATCAATATACATTTATTCATGAAATACTGTCAGATAAGCAATACAATTTACCATCCCGTTCGGCTAATTGATGGTTTTAACTCAACTCATGTCTTATTGAAGAAAGAAAATATTTTACCTTAAAGCATGAAGGTGATCTACAAAAAAAGAATCTCGTTGATTGTACTTTCATCGGAAATGGGGTCAAGAATCGCATAATGTTTCCAGAAGCCCCGAAGATCATTCCCCTCTTTAACCATTTTTTTTAATCAATTATCAAGGTTCTACCCACACCATCAAACATTCCATACAAAAATCCTTTTTTTTCAGTAAGTTTTTTCTGTATTGAAGCAATCACGCCGTGTAGTTTTCGGAATTAGGGGGGGTGGTTTATTTCTGAATTTTTTTCTCGGTTTTTCTCAAATATTTCGCAAACTAGTGGATTTTAGCAAAATGTACCCTATATACAAAATTGAGGTGCTTAAAATTATCAATACAAATGTGCTTATTTATTTTTTTCGTCGAATGATATTTCAATTAATACACCAACGCTAGTTAAGTGAAAAACATTGTACATATAAAATATAGAAGCGTATAACGGCAGTAATTACTATGTTCACATGAGCATTAAGTAGGTATTTGGTTTAAGTTGAGTATCATGCACTGGTATCGTATCATTATCAAAGTTTCTTCTTCTTCCTTGAAATCAGTGTCCCTCCAGCTTTGAAAGGTGGACCGTTGGTACATGTTCCGTGGCAACTGACACAAACAGGTGAGTATGTAATCCCAGCTTTCCAGTATCCAGACCTTCCACCGGACCTAATTAAAGAGCGAGAAAGAGTGGATTTTAGGATTGTGTCAAGAGCAAACAGCTCCTTTGTTGTACATAGATACAATGATTTATCATCTCGGGAACAGTCCCACTGCTCTGGCGAGAAGTGCTTATTAACCAACTCTTGAACCTTTTAAATACGCCCTGAACAAATATGCTAAGGCTTTTGTTAAAGGTAGTGACACAAAATCGTTCGATGACTGAATAAATGAAATATACTGTTGGTTGTTCGGATCATATTCATTGGCTATGGCTCTATAGGATTGTAAGGAACATCTTATCACCAGCTTGAGAGTGTGGCGTTGACGATGGTCTATAAAAGACATCAGTGATTTCTCTCATCTCGATGAGTGGTTTTTGAAAAATTTTCACAGTTTGATTTGTTGTTGTAAATTAATGCATGAAACCCTTCCATTTTGGAATAAATTTTGCTTCGGTATGTTCTGTGACGTGAGCCGTTCACCGCACACCCATAACACATATGGTAGGCTTAGTGTAATACATGCTATGAATTAAAGGAAACATGGTGGAATAACTTCGTTGTCAAACAAATACTGACAAACTGTCCCTCGAGGTATAGGCTGCTAGACAGTTGATAGGTCAAGCTGCTGATTAACAACATTGAATCCTAAACCTCCAAAGTAGATGCAGTAAATTTCTAGAACCAAACTTTCGGTGAATAAATAGAGTAAGGCTATGGAGGATAGTGGATTTATAAGATCGAAATCGAATTGCAGTGATTAAAACATTTGCAATGGATACTAGTTACCTCTTCAATTTATCCTGTTCACTTCTTTTTGCAGGTAAAAGAGAATGACACTGAGTGCCTTTAGAAACATCTATTCAGTATTGTCAAAGCAATTGTCAGTTGGTTTGTAGCATTCTCAACCGTTCTTCTCTTTCATCCTGACATCGTTAAGCTGCCTGGGAATGGGGAGGGCCGTGGCAGCCAGTGAAATGGCCAGGTAAACGGCATACTAACAATAATAGTAATGACTTCATATTAAATGCTCTAGTGGCAACCAGTAGCTAGTTTTTCGTGGAGGCGGCGATTCCAACATTGCCAGAGGATATGTGAGAAAATGGAGGAGGTTGATGACGAATACGAGGAAGCTGTTGACGAGGTAATTGTACCTTGTCTAAGTGAAAAGATTTAAGAAATATTAACCAAAAATAGGGCGTGCTGGATTAAAGACTGGGTATGTATTAGAGATCTTGGAGCTTCGTTTACACTACATCTTGTTGGAACTTGATGGAATCAAGAACAGAGGTGTGACAGTAATAATCTAGGTTTAGAGAGTGTTGGAACAAAGGTGTCACAGTAAGAACCTAGGTTTGGATCGTGTTTAATTAGTAGTGTGACAATTAAAGTCTATGTTGAGATTGTGCTGGAATAGGGGTGTGTTACAGTAATAGTCTAGGTTTAGAGGGTGCTGAAACATAGGTGTGACAGTTAGATCATAGGTTATGATCATGTTGAAAAAGAGGGGTGTCACTAAGATCCAAGGATTAGGTAGCAATGGAACAAAAGTGTGACAGTGAGAGTCTAGGTTTGGATCTTGTTAGAACAGAAGTTTGACATTTAGAGTCTAGGTTTAGATTGTGATGGAACCAAGGTGTGACAGTTAGAGTCTATGGTTAGATCGTGTTTGTACTGAGGTGTGACAGTTAGAGTCTAGGTTTAGAGCGTTTTGGAACAGAAGTGTATCAGTAAGAGCCTAGGTTAGGATCTTGTTGGAACAGAGGTGTGACAGTTATAATCTAGGTTTAGAGCGTGTTGGAACAAAGGTGTGATGAGTTATGTCTAGGTTTAGATTTAGTTGGAACAGAGGTGTGACAGTAATAGTCTAGGTTAGGATCTTGTTGGAACAGAGGTGTGACGGTTATAATCTAACTTTAGAGCGTGTTGAAACAGAAGTGTATCAGTTAGAGCCTAAGTTTGGATATTTTTGGAACAGAGGTGTGACAGTGAGATCCAAAGATTAGATAGCAATGGAACAAAAGAGTGACAGTAAGAGTCTTGGTTTAGATATTGTTGAAACAGAGGTGTGACGGTTTTAATCTAGGGTAAGAGCGTGTTGGAACAGAAGTGTATCAGTTAGAGCCTAAGTTTGGATCTTTTTGGAACAAAGGTGTGACAGTAAGAGTCTAGGTTTAGATGGTGTTGAAACAAAGGTGTGACGGGTAAAGTCTAGGTTTAGAGGGTGCTGAAACATAGGTGTGACAGTTAGATCATAGGTTATGATCATGTTGAAACAGAGGGGAGTCACTAAGATCCAAGGATTCGGTAGCAATGGAACAAAAGTGTGACAGTGAGAGTCTAGGTTTGAATCTTGTTAGAACAGAAGTGGGACATTTAGAGTCTAGGTTTAGATTGTGTTGGAACAGGGGTATTACAGTTATAGTCTAGGTTAGGATCTTGTTGGAACAGAGGTGTGACAGTTATAATCTAGGTTTAGAGCGTGTTGGAACAGAAGTGTATCAGTAAGAGCCTAGGTTTGGATCTTGTTAGAACAGAAGTGTGACATTTAGAGTCTAGGTTTAGATTGTGTTGGAACAGGGGTGTTACAGTAATAGTCTAGGTTTAGAGCGTGCTGAAACATAGGTGGGACAGTTAGAGCCTAGGTTAAGATCATGTTGAAACAGAGGGGTGTCAGTGAGATCCGAAGATCAGATAGCAATGGAACAAAAGAGTGACAGTGAGAGTCTAGGTTTAGATATTGTAGAAACAGAGGTGTGACGGTTATAATCTAGGGTAAGAGCGTGTTGGAACAGAAGTGTATCAGTTAGAGCCTAAGTTTGGATCTTTTTGGAACAGAGGTGTGACAGTTAGAGTCTAGGTTTAGATGGTGTTGGAACAAAAGTGTGACGTGTAAAGTCTAGGTTTAGATTTAGTTGAAACAAAGGTGTGACTGGTACAGTCTAGGTTTAGATTTAGTTGGGACAGAGGTGTGACAGTAATAGTCTAGGTTTAGATCTTGTTGGAACAGAGGTGTGACAGTGAGAGTCTAGGTTTAGATCGTGTAACAACAAAGGTGAGACGGTCAGAGTCTAGGTTTAGATCGTGTAGGAACCGAGATGTGACAGTTAGAGTCTAGGTTTAGATCGTGTTGGAACAGAGGTGTGACATTTAGAGTCTAGGTTTAGATTGTGTTGGAACAGGAGTGTATCAGTTAGAACCTAGGTTTAGATCGTGTTGAAACAGAAGTGTGACATTTAGAGTCTAGGTTTAAATCGTGATGGAACCAAGGTGTGACAGTTAGAGTCTAGGTTAGGATCTTGTTGGAACAGAGGTGTGACAGTTATAATCTAGGTTTAGAGCGTGTTGGAACAGAAGTGTATCAGTAAGAGCCTTGGTTTGGATCTTGTTAGAACAGAAGTGTGACATTTAGAGTCTAGGTTTAGATTGTGTTGGAACAGGGGTGTTACAGTAATAGTCTAGGTTTAGAGCGTGCTGAAACATAGGTGGGACAGTTAGAGCCTAGGTTAAGATCATGTTGAAACAGAGGGGTGTCAGTGAGATCCGAAGATTAGATAGCAATGGAACAAAAGAGTGACAGTGAGAGTCTAGGTTTAGATATTGTAGAAACAGAGGTGTGACGGTTATAATCTAGGGTAAGAGCGTGTTGGAACAGAAGTGTATCAGTTAGAGCCTAAGTTTGGATCTTTTTGGAACAGAGGTGTGACAGTTAGAGTCTAGGTTTAGATGGTGTTGGAACAAAAGTGTGACGTGTAAAGTCTAGGTTTAGATTTAGTTGAAACAAAGGTGTGACTGGTACAGTCTAGGTTTAGATTTAGTTGGGACAGAGGTGTGACAGTAATAGTCTAGGTTTAGATCTTGTTGGAACAGAGGTGTGACAGTGAGAGTCTAGGTTTAGATCGTGTAACAACAAAGGTGAGACGGTCAGAGTCTAGGTTTAGATCGTGTAGGAACCGAGATGTGACAGTTAGAGTCTAGGTTTAGATCGTGTTGGAACAGAGGTGTGACATTTAGAGTCTAGGTTTAGATCGTGTTGAAACAGAAGTGTGACATTTAGAGTCTAGGTTTAAATCGTGATGGAACCAAGGTGTGACAGTTAGAGTCTATGGTTAGATCGTGTTCAAACTGAGGTGTGACAGTTAGAGTCAAGGTTTAGAGCGTGTTGGAACAGAAGTGTATCAGTAAGAGCCTAGGTTTGGATCTTGTTAGAACAGAGGGGTGTCAGTGAGATCCAAGGATTAGATAGCAATGGAACAAAGGTGTGACGGGTAAAGTCTAGGTTTATATTTAGGTAAAACAGAGGTGTGAGAGTAACAATCTAGGTTTAGAGCGTGTTGGAACAGAAGTGTATCAGTAAGAGCCTAGGTTTGGATCTTGTTAGACCAGAAGTGATACATTTAGAGCCTAGGTTTAGATTGTGTTAGAACAAAGGTGTGACGAGTTATGTCTAGGTTTAGATTTAGTTGGAACAGAGGTGTGACAGTAATAGTCTAGGTTAGGATCTTGTTGGAACAGAGGTATGACGGTTATAATCTAACTTTAGAGCGTGTTGGAACAGAAGTGTATCAGTTAGAGCCTAAGTTTGGATATTTTTGGAACAGAGGTGTGACAGTAATAATCTAGGTTTAGAGAGTGTTGGAACAAAGGTGTCACAGTAAGAACCTAGGTTTGGATCGTGTTTAATTAGTAGTGTGACAATTAAAGTCTATGTTGAGATTGTGCTGGAATAGGGGTGTGTTACAGTAATAGTCTAGGTTTAGAGGGTGCTGAAACATAGGTGTGACAGTTAGATCATAGGTTATGATCATGTTGAAAAAGAGGGGTGTCACTAAGATCCAAGGATTAGGTAGCAATGGAACAAAAGTGTGACAGTGAGAGTCTAGGTTTGGATCTTGTTAGAACAGAAGTTTGACATTTAGAGTCTAGGTTTAGATTGTGATGGAACCAAGGTGTGACAGTTAGAGTCTATGGTTAGATCGTGTTTGTACTGAGGTGTGACAGTTAGAGTCTAGGTTTAGAGCGTTTTGGAACAGAAGTGTATCAGTAAGAGCCTAGGTTAGGATCTTGTTGGAACAGAGGTGTGACAGTTATAATCTAGGTTTAGAGCGTGTTGGAACAAAGGTGTGACGAGTTATGTCTAGGTTTAGATTTAGTTGGAACAGAGGTGTGACAGTAATAGTCTAGGTTAGGATCTTGTTGGAACAGAGGTGTGACGGTTATAATCTAACTTTAGAGCGTGTTGAAATAGAAGTGTATCAGTTAGAGCCTAAGTTTGGATATTTTTGGAACAGAGGTGTGACAGTGAGATCCAAAGATTAGATAGCAATGGAACAAAAGAGTGACAGTAAGAGTCTTGGTTTAGATATTGTTGAAACAGAGGTGTGACGGTTTTAATCTAGGGTAAGAGCGTGTTGGAACAGAAGTGTATCAGTTAGAGCCTAAGTTTGGATCTTTTTGGAACAAAGGTGTGACAGTAAGAGTCTAGGTTTAGATGGTGTTGAAACAAAGGTGTGACGGGTAAGTCTAGGTTTAGATTTAGTGGAACAGAGGTGTGACTGTAATAATCTAGGTTAAGAGAGTGTTGGAACAAAGGTGTGACAGTAAGAACCTAGGTTTGGATCGTGTTTAATTAGTAGTCTGACAATTAAGTCTATGTTGAGATTGTGCTAGAACAGGGGTGTGTTACAGTAATAGTCTAGGTTTAGAGGGTGCTGAAACATAGGTGTGACAGTTAGATCATAGGTTATGATCATGTTGAAACAGAGGGGAGTCACTAAGATCCAAGGATTCGGTAGCAATGGAACAAAAGTGTGACAGTGAGAGTCTAGGTTTGAATCTTGTTAGAACAGAAGTGGGACATTTAGAGTCTAGGTTTAGATTGTGTTGGAACAGGGGTATTACAGTTATAGTCTAGGTTAGGATCTTGTTGGAACAGAGGTGTGACAGTTATAATCTAGGTTTAGAGCGTGTTGGAACAGAAGTGTATCAGTAAGAGCCTAGGTTTGGATCTTGTTAGAACAGAAGTGTGACATTTAGAGTCTAGGTTTAGATTGTGTTGGAACAAAGGTGTGACGAGTAAAGTCTAGGTTTAGATTTAGTTGGAGCAGATGTGTATCAGTAAGAACCTAGGTTTGGATCTTGTTAGAACAGAAGTGTGACATTTAGAGTCTAGGTTTAGATTGTGTTGGAACAGGGGTGTTACAGTAATAGTCTAGGTTCAGAGCGCTGTAAACATAGATGTGACGGTTAGATCCTAGGTTAAGATCATGTTGAAGCAGAGGGGTGTCAGTGAGATCTAAGGATTAGGTAGAAATGAAACAAAAGTGTGACAGTGAGAGTCTAGGTATAGATCGTGTTGAAACAGAAGTGTGACATTTAGAGTCGAGGTTTAGAGTGTGATAAAACCAAGGTGTGACAGTTTAAGCCTAGGATTTGTGCGTGTTTGTACAAACGTGTAACAGTGAGAGTCTAGGTTTAGATCGTGTTAGAACATAGGTGAGAAAGTTAGAGTCTAGGTTTAGATCGTGTAGGAACCGAGATGTGACAGTTAGAGTCTAGGTTTAGATCGTGTTGGAACAGAGGTGTGACATTTAGAGTCTAGGTTTAGATTGTGTTGGAACAGGAGTGTATCAGTTAGAACCTAGGTTTAGATCGTGTTGAAACAGAAGTGTGACATTTAGAGTCTAGGTTTAAATCGTGATGGAACCAAGGTGTGACAGTTAGAGTCTATGGTTAGATCGTGTTCAAACTGAGGTGTGACAGTTAGAGTCAAGGTTTAGAGCGTGTTGGAACAGAAGTGTATCAGTAAGAGCCTAGGTTTGGATCTTGTTAGAACAGAGGGGTGTCAGTGAGATCCAAGGATTAGATAGCAATGGAACAAAGGTGTGACGGGTAAAGTCTAGGTTTATATTTAGGTAAAACAGAGGTGTGAGAGTAACAATCTAGGTTTAGAGCGTGTTGGAACAGAAGTGTATCAGTAAGAGCCTAGGTTTGGATCTTGTTAGACCAGAAGTGATACATTTAGAGCCTAGGTTTAGATTGTGTTAGAACAAAGGTGTGACGAGTTATGTCTAGGTTTAGATTTAGTTGGAACAGAGGTGTGACAGTAATAGTCTAGGTTAGGATCTTGTTGGAACAGAGGTATGACGGTTATAATCTAACTTTAGAGCGTGTTGGAACAGAAGTGTATCAGTTAGAGCCTAAGTTTGGATATTTTTGGAACAGAGGTGTGACAGTAATAATCTAGGTTTAGAGAGTGTTGGAACAAAGGTGTGACAGTAAGAACCTAGGTTTGGATCGTGTTTAATTAGTAGTGTGACAATTAAAGTCTATGTTGAGATTGTGCTAGAATAGGGGTGTGTTACAGTAATAGTCTAGGTTTAGAGGGTGCTGAAACATAGGTGTGACAGTTAGATCATAGGTTATGATCATGTTGAAACAGAGGGGTGTCACTAAGATCCAAGGATTAGGTAGCAATGAAACAAAAGTGTGACAGTGAGAGTCTAGGTTTGGATCTTGTTAGAACAGAAGTTTGACATTTAGAGTCTAGGTTTAGATTGTGATGGAACCAAGGTGTGACAGTTAGAGTCTATGGTTAGATCGTGTTCGTACTGAGGTGTGACAGTTAGAGTCTAGGTTTAGAGCGTTTTGGAACAGAAGTGTATCAGTAAGAGCCTAGGTTTGGATCTTGTTAGAACAGAGGTGTGACAGTGGGAATCTAGGTTTAGATTGTGTTGGAAAAAAGGTGTGACAGGTAAAGTCTAGGTTAAGATTTAGTTGAAACAGAGGTATGACAGTAATAGTCTAGGTTAGGATCTTGTTGGAACAGAGGTGTGACAGTTATAATCTAGGTTTAGAGCGTGTTGGAACAGAAGTGTATCAATAAGAGCCTTGGTTTGGATCTTGTTAGAACAGAAGTGTGACATTTAGAGTCTAGGTTTAGATTGTGTTGGAACAGGGGTGTTACAGTAATAGTCTAGGTTTAGAGCGTGCTGAAACATAGGTGGGACGGTTAGAGCCTAGGTTAAGATCATGTTGAAACAGAGGGGTGTCAGTGAGATCCGAAGATTAGATAGCAATGGAACAAAAGAGTGACAGTGAGAGTCTAGGTTTAGATATTGTAGAAACAGAGGTGTGACGGTTATACTCTAGGGTAAGAGCGTGTTGGAACAGAAGTGTATCAGTTAGAGCCTAAGTTTGGATCTTTTTGGAACAGAGGTGTGACAGTTAGAGTCTAGGTTTAGATGGTGTTGGAACAAAAGTGTGACGTGTAAAGTCTAGGTTTAGATTTAGTTGAAACAAAGGTGTGACTGGTACAGTCTAGGTTTAGATTTAGTTGGGACAGAGGTGTGACAGTAATAGTCTAGGTTTAGATCTTGTAGAAACAGAGGTGTGACGGTTATAATCTAGGGTAAGAGCGTGTTGGAACAGAAGTGTATCAGTTAGAGCCTAAGTTTGGATCTTTTTGGAACAGAGGTGTGACAGTTAGAGTCTAGGTTTAGATGGTGTTGGAACAAAAGTGTGACGTGTAAAGTCTAGGTTTAGATTTAGTTGAAACAAAGGTGTGACTGGTACAGTCTAGGTTTAGATTTAGTTGGAACAGAGGTGTGACAGTGAGAGTCTAGGTTTAGATCGTGTAACAACAAAGGTGAGACGGTCAGAGTCTAGGTTTAGATCGTGTAGGAACCGAGATGTGACAGTTAGAGTCTAGGTTTAGATCGTGTTGGAACAGAGGTGTGACATTTAGAGTCTAGGTTTAGATTGTGTTGGAACAGGAGTGTATCAGTTAGAACCTAGGTTTAGATCGTGTTGAAACAGAAGTTTGACATTTAGAGTCTAGGTTTAGATTGTGATGGAACCAAGGTGTGACAGTTAGAGTCTATGGTTAGATCGTGTTCGTACTGAGGTGTGACAGTTAGAGTCTAGGTTTAGAGCGTTTTGGAACAGAAGTGTATCAGTAAGAGCCTAGGTTTGGATCTTGTTAGAACAGAGGTGTGACAGTGGGAATCTAGGTTTAGATTGTGTTGGAAAAAAGGTGTGACAGGTAAAGTCTAGGTTAAGATTTAGTTGAAACAGAGGTATGACAGTAATAGTCTAGGTTAGGATCTTGTTGGAACAGAGGTGTGACAGTTATAATCTAGGTTTAGAGCGTGTTGGAACAGAAGTGTATCAATAAGAGCCTTGGTTTGGATCTTGTTAGAACAGAAGTGTGACATTTAGAGTCTAGGTTTAGATTGTGTTGGAACAGGGGTGTTACAGTAATAGTCTAGGTTTAGAGCGTGCTGAAACATAGGTGGGACGGTTAGAGCCTAGGTTAAGATCATGTTGAAACAGAGGGGTGTCAGTGAGATCCGAAGATTAGATAGCAATGGAACAAAAGAGTGACAGTGAGAGTCTAGGTTTAGATATTGTAGAAACAGAGTTGTGACGGTTATAATCTAGGGTAAGAGCGTGTTGGAACAGAAGTGTATCAGTTAGAGCCTAAGTTTGGATCTTTTTGGAACAGAGGTGTGACAGTTAGAGTCTAGGTTTAGATGGTGTTGGAACAAAAGTGTGACGTGTAAAGTCTAGGTTTAGATTTAGTTGAAACAAAGGTGTGACTGGTACAGTCTAGGTTTAGATTTAGTTGGAACAGAGGTGTGACAGTGAGAGTCTAGGTTTAGATCGTGTAACAACAAAGGTGAGACGGTCAGAGTCTAGGTTTAGATCGTGTAGGAACCGAGATGTGACAGTTAGAGTCTAGGTTTAGATCGTGTTGGAACAGAGGTGTGACATTTAGAGTCTAGGTTTAGATTGTGTTGGAACAGGAGTGTATCAGTTAGAACCTAGGTTTAGATCGTGTTGAAACAGAAGTGTGACATTTAGAGTCTAGGTTTAAATCGTGATGGAACCAAGGTGTGACAGTTAGAGTATATGGTTAGATCGTGTTCAAACTGAGGTGTGACAGTTAGAGTCAAGGTTTAGAGCGTGTTGGAACAGAAGTGTATCAGTAAGAGCCTAGGTTTGGATCTTGTTAGAACAGAGGGGTGTCAGTGAGTACCAAGGATTAGATAGCAACAGAACAAAGGTGTGACGGGTAAAGTCTAGGTTTATATTTAGGTAAAACAGAGGTGTGAGAGTAACAATCTAGGTTTAGAGCGTGTTGGAACAGAAGTGTATCAGTAAGAGCCTAGGTTTGGATCTTGTTAGACCAGAAGTGATACATTTAGAGCCTAGGTTTAGATTGTGTTAGAACAAAGGTGTGACGAGTTATGTCTAGGTTTAGATTTAGTTGGAAAAGAGGTGTGACAGTAATAGTCTAGGTTAGGATCTTGTTGGAACAGAAGTGTATCAGTTAGAGCCTAAGTTTGGATCTTTTTGGAACAGAGGTGTGACAGTTAGAGTCTAGGTTTAGATGGTGTTGGAACAAAAGTGTGACGTGTAAAGTCTAGGTTTAGATTTAGTTGAAACAAAGGTGTGACTGGTACAGTCTAGGTTTAGATTTAGTTGGGACAGAGGTGTGACAGTAATAGTCTAGGTTTAGATCTTGTTGGAACAGAGGTGTGACAGTGAGAGTCTAGGTTTAGATCGTGTAACAACAAAGGTGAGACGGTCAGAGTCTAGGTTTAGATCGTGTAGGAACCGAGATGTGACAGTTAGAGTCTAGGTTTAGATCGTGTTGGAACAGAGGTGTAACATTTAGAGTCTAGGTTTAGATTGTGTTGGAACAGGAGTGTATCAGTTAGAACCTAGGTTTAGATCGTGTTGAAATAGAAGTGTGACATTTAGAGTCTAGGTTTAAATCGTGATGGAACCAAGGTGTGACAGTTAGAGTATATGGTTAGATCGTGTTCAAACTGAGGTGTGACAGTTAGAGTCAAGGTTTAGAGCGTGTTGGAACAGAAGTGTATCAGTAAGAGCCTAGGTTTGGATCTTGTTAGAACAGAGGGGTGTCAGTGAGTACCAAGGATTAGATAGCAACAGAACAAAGGTGTGACGGGTAAAGTCTAGGTTTATATTTAGGTAAAACAGAGGTGTGAGAGTAACAATCTAGGTTTAGAGCGTGTTGGAACAGAAGTGTATCAGTAAGAGCCTAGGTTTGGATCTTGTTAGACCAGAAGTGATACATTTAGAGCCTAGGTTTAGATTGTGTTAGAACAAAGGTGTGACGAGTTATGTCTAGGTTTAGATTTAGTTGGAACAGAGGTGTGACAGTAATAGTCTAGGTTAGGATCTTGTTGGAACAGAGGTGTGACAGTAATAATCTAGGTTTAGAGAGTGTTGGAACAAAGGTGTCACAGTAAGAACCTAGGTTTGGATCGTGTTTAATTAGTAGTGTGACAATTAAAGTCTATGTTGAGATTGTGCTGGAATAGGGGTGTGTTACAGTAATAGTCTAGGTTTAGAGGGCGCTGAAACATAGGTGTGAAAGTTAGATCATAGGTTATGATCATGTTGAAACAGAGGGGTGTCACTAAGATCCAAGGATTAGGTAGCAATGGAACAAAAGTGTGACAGTGAGAGTCTAGGTTTGGATCTTGTTAGAACAGAAGTTTGACATTTAGAGTCTAGGTTTAGATTGTGATGGAACCAAGGTGTGACAGTTAGAGTCTATGGTTAGATCGTGTTCGTACTGAGGTGTGACAGTTAGAGTCTAGGTTTAGAGCGTTTTGGAACAGAAGTGTATCAGTAAGAGCCTAGGTTAGGATCTTGTTGGAACAGAGGTGTGACAGTTATAATCTAGGTATAGAGCGTGTTGGAACAAAGGTGTGACGAGTTATGTCTAGGTTTAGATTTAGTTGGAACAAAGGTGTGACAGTAATAGTCTAGGTTAGGATCTTGTTGGAACAGAGGTGTGACGGTTATAATCTA
This sequence comes from Acanthosoma haemorrhoidale, assembly GCA_930367205.1. Classification (NCBI taxonomy): domain Eukaryota; kingdom Metazoa; phylum Arthropoda; class Insecta; order Hemiptera; family Acanthosomatidae; genus Acanthosoma; species Acanthosoma haemorrhoidale. Next base: position 117,695 of record CAKNEZ010000017.1, read on the forward strand.
ACTTTAGAGCGTGTTGAAACAGAAGTGTATCAGTTAGAGCCTAAGTTTGGATATTTTTGGAACAGAGGTGTGACAGTGAGATCCAAAGATTAGATAGCAATGGAACAAAAGAGTGACAGTAAGAGTCTTGGTTTAGATATTGTTGAAACAGAGGTGTGACGGTTATAATCTAGGGTAAGAGCGTGTTGGAACAGAAGTGTATCAGTTAGAGCCGAAGTTTGGATCTTTTTGGAACAAAGGTGTGACAGTAAGAGTCTAGGTTTAGATGGTGTTGAAACAAAGGTGTGACGGGTAAAGTCTAGGTTTAGATTTAGTGGAACAGAGGTGTGACTGTAATAATCTAGGTTAAGAGAGTGTTGGAACAAAGGTGTGACAGTAAGAACCTAGGTTTGGATCGTGTTTAATTAGTAGTCTGACAATTAAGTCTATGTTGAGATTGTGCTAGAACAGGGGTGTGTTACAGTAATAGTCTAGGTTTAGAGGGTGCTGAAACATAGGTGTGACAGTTAGATCATAGGTTATGATCATGTTGAAACAGAGGGGAGTCACTAAGATCCAAGGATTCGGTAGCAATGGAACAAAAGTGTGACAGTGAGAGTCTAGGTTTGAATCTTGTTAGAACAGAAGTGGGACATTTAGAGTCTAGGTTTAGATTGTGTTGGAACAGGGGTATTACAGTTATAGTCTAGGTTAGGATCTTGTTGGAACAGAGGTGTGACAGTTATAATCTAGGTTTAGAGCGTGTTGGAACAGAAGTGTATCAGTAAGAGCCTTGGTTTGGATCTTGTTAGAACAGAAGTGTGACATTTAGAGTCTAGGTTTAGATTGTGTTGGAACAGGGGTGTTACAGTAATAGTCTAGGTTTAGAGCGTGCTGAAACATAGGTGGGACGGTTAGAGCCTAGGTTAAGATCATGTTGAAACAGAGGGGTGTCAGTGAGATCCGAAGATTAGATAGCAATGGAACAAAAGAGTGACAGTGAGAGTCTAGGTTTAGATATTGTAGAAACAGAGGTGTGACGGTTATAATCTAGGGTAAGAGCGTGTTGGAACAGAAGTGTATCAGTTAGAGCCTAAGTTTGGATCTTTTTGGAACAGAGGTGTGACAGTTAGAGTCTAGGTTTAGATGGTGTTGGAACAAAGGTGTGACGTGTAAAGTCTAGGTTTAGATTTAGTTGAAACAAAGGTGTGACTGGTACAGTCTAGGTTTAGATTTAGTTGGAACAGAGGTGTGACAGTAATAGTCTAGGTTTAGATTGTGTTGGAACAGGGGTATTACAGTTATAGTCTAGGTTAGAAACTTGTTGGAACAGAGGTGTGACAGTTATAATCTAGGTTTAGAGCGTGTTGGAACAGAAGTGTATCAGTAAGAGCCTAGGTTTGGATCTTGTTAGAACAGAGGTGTGACAGTGAGAATCTAGGTTTAGATTGTGTTGGAAAAAAGGTGTGACAGGTAAAGTCTAGGTTAAGATTTAGTTGAAACAGAGGTATGACAGTAATAGTCTAGGTTAGGATCTTGTTGGAACAGAGGTGTGACAGTTATAATCTAGGTTTAGAGCGTGTTGGAACAGAAGTGTATCAGTAAGAGCCTTGGTTTGGATCCTGTTAGAACAGAAGTGTGACAGTGAGAATCTAGGTTTAGATTGTGTTGGAACAAAGGTATGACGGGTAAAGTCTAGGTTAAGATTTAGTTGAAACAGAGGTGTGACAGTAATAGTCTAGGTTAGGATCTTGTTGGAACAGAGGTGTGACAGTTATAATCTAGGTTTAGAGCGTGTTGGAACAGAAGTGTATCAGTAAGAGCCTTGGTTTAGATCTTGTTAGAAGAAGAGTGTGACATTTAGAGTCTAGGTTTAGATTGTGTTGGAACAAAGGTGTGACGAGTTATGTCTAGGTTTAGATTTAGTTGGAACAGAGGTGTGACAGTAATAGTCTAGGTTAGGATCTTGTTGGAACAAAGGTGTGACGAGTAAAGTCTAGGTTTAGATTTAGTTGGAGCAGATGTGTATCAGTAAGAACCTAGGTTTGGATCTTGTTAGAACAGAAGTGTGACATTTAGAGTCTAGGTTTAGATTGTGTTGGAACAGGGGTGTTACAGTAATAGTCTAGGTTCAGAGCGCTGTAAAACATAGATGTGACGGTTAGATCCTAGGTTAAGATCATGTTGAAGCAGAGGGGTGTCAGTGAGATCTAAGGATTAGGTAGAAATGAAACAAAAGTGTGACAGTGAGAGTCTAGGTATAGATCGTGTTGAAACTGAAGTGTGACATTTAGAGTCGAGGTTTAGAGTGTGATAAAACCAAGGTGTGACAGTTTAAGCATAGGATTTGTGCGTGTTGGTACAAACGTGTAACAGTGAGAGTCTTAGAACATAGGTTAGGATCTTGTTGGAACAGAGGTTTAACAAAGAGAGTCTAGGTATAGATCGTATTGTAACTAAGGTGTGACAGTAAGAACCTAGGTTTAGATCGCGTTGAAACAGAAGTCTGACATTTAGAGTCTAGGTTTAGATCGTGATGGAACCAAGGTGTGACAGTTTAAGCCTAGGTTTTGTGCATGTTGGAAAAAACGTGTAACAGTGAGAGTCTAGGTTTAGATTGTGTTGGAACAGAGGTGTGACAGTAATAGTCTAGGTTAGGATCTTGTTGGAACAGAGGTGTGACGGTTATAATCTAACTTTAGAGCGTGTTGGAACAGAAGTGTATCAGTTAGAGCCTAAGTTTGGATATTTTTGGCACAGAGGTGTGACAGTGAGAGTCTAGGTTTAGATGGTGTTGGCACAGAGGTGTGACAGTGAGAGTCTAGGTTTAGAGAGTGTTGGAACAAAGGTGTGACAGTAAGAACCTAGGTTTGGATCGTGTTTAATTAGTAGTGTGACAATTAAAGTCTATGTTGAGATTGTGCTGGAACAGGGGTGTGTTACAGTAATAGTCTAGGTTTAGAGGGTGCTGAAACATAGGTGTGACAGTTAGATCATAGGTTATGATCATGTTGAAACAGAGGGGTGTCACTAAGATCCAAGGATTAGGTAGCAATGGAACAAAAGTGTGACAGTGAGAGTCTAGGTTTGGATCTTGTTAGAACAGAAGTGTGACATTTAGAGTTTAGGTTTAGATTGTGTTGGAACAGGGGTGCTAAAGTAATAGTCTAGGTTTAGAGCGTGCTGAAACATAGGTGGGACGGTTAGAGCCTAGGTTAAGATCATGTTAAAACAGAGGGGTGTCAGTGAGATCCAAGGATTCGGTAGCAATGGAACAAAAGTGTGACAGTGAGAGTCTAGGTTTGAATCTTGTTAGAACAGAAGTGGGACATTTAGAGTCTAGGTTTAGATTGTGTTGGAACAGGGGTATTACAGTTATAGTCTAGGTTAGGATCTTGTTGGAACAGAGGTGTGACAGTTATAATCTAGGTTTAGAGCGTGTTGGAACAGAAGTGTATCAGTAAGAGCCTAGGTTTGGATCTTGTTAGAACAGAGGTGTGACAGTGAGAATCTAGGTTTAGATTGTGTTGGAAAAAAGGTGTGACAGGTAAAGTCTAGGTTAAGATTTAGTTGAAACAGAGGTATGACAGTAATAGTCTAGGTTAGGATCTTGTTGGAACAGAGGTGTGACAGTTATAATCTAGGTTTAGAGCGTGTTGGAACAGAAGTGTATCAGTAAGAGCCTTGGTTTGGATCTTGTTAGAACAGAGGTGTGACAGTTAGAGTCTAGGTTTAGATGGTGTTGGAACAGGGGTGTTACAGTAATAGTCTAGGTTTAGAGCGTGCTGAAACATAGGTGGGACGGTTAGAGCCTAGGTTAAGATCATGTTGAAACAGAGGGGTGTCAGTGAGATCCGAAGATTAGATAGCAATGGAACAAAAGAGTGACAGTGAGAGTCTAGGTTTAGATATTGTAGAAACAGAGGTGTGACGGTTATAATCTAGGGTAAGAGCGTGTTGGAACAGAAGTGTATCAGTTAGAGCCTAAGTTTGGATCTTTTTGGAACAGAGGTGTGACAGTTAGAGTCTAGGTTTAGATGGTGTTGGAACAAAGGTGTGACGTGTAAAGTCTAGGTTTAGATTTAGTTGAAACAAAGGTGTGACTGGTACAGTCTAGGTTTAGATTTAGTTGGGACAGAGGTGTGACAGTAATAGTCTAGGTTTAGATTGTGTTGGAACAGGGGTATTACAGTTATAGTCTAGGTTAGAAACTTGTTGGAACAGAGGTGTGACAGTTATAATCTAGGTTTAGAGCGTGTTGGAACAGAAGTGTATCAGTAAGAGCCTAGGTTTGGATCTTGTTAGAACAGAGGTGTGACAGTGAGAATCTAGGTTTAGATTGTGTTGGAAAAAAGGTGTGACAGGTAAAGTCTAGGTTAAGATTTAGTTGAAACAGAGGTATGACAGTAATAGTCTAGGTTAGGATCTTGTTGGAACAGAGGTGTGACAGTTATAATCTAGGTTTAGAGCGTGTTGGAACAGAAGTGTATCAGTAAGAGCCTCGGTTTGGATCTTGTTAGAACAGAAGTGTGACAGTGAGAATCTAGGTTTAGATTGTGTTGGAACAAAGGTATGACGGGTAAAGTCTAGGTTAAGATTTAGTTGAAACAGAGGTGTGACAGTAATAGTCTAGGTTAGGATCTTGTTGGAACAGAGGTGTGACAGTTATAATCTAGGTTTAGAGCGTGTTGGAACAGAAGTGTATCAGTAAGAGCCTTGGTTTGGATCTTGTTAGAAGAAAAGTGTGACATTTAGAGTCTAGGTTTAGATTGTGTTGGAACAAAGGTGTGACGAGTTATGTCTAGGTTTAGATTTAGTTGGAACAGAGGTGTGACAGTAATAGTCTAGGTTAGGATCTTGTTGGAACAGAGGTGTGACGGTTATAATCTAACTTTAGAGCGTGTTGGAACAGAAGTGTATCAGTAAGAGCCTAGGTTTGGATCTTGTTAGAACAGAAGTGTGACATTTAGAGTCTAGGTTTAGATTGTGTTGGAACAAAGGGGTGACGAGTAAAGTCTAGGTTTAGATTTAGTTGGAGCAGATGTGTATCAGTAAGAACCTAGGTTTGGATCTTGTTAGAACAGAAGTGTGACATTTAGATTCTAGGTTTAGATTGTGTTGGAACAGGGGTGTTACGGTAATAGTCTAGGTTCAGAGCGCTGTAAACATAGATGTGACGGTTAGATCCTAGGTTAAGATCATGTTGAAGCAGAGGGGTGTCAGTGAGATCTAAGGATTAGGTAGAAATGAAACAAAAGTGTGACAGTGAGAGTCTAGGTATAGATCGTGTTGAAACAGAAGTGTGACATTTAGAGTCGAGGTTTAGAGTGTGATAAAACCAAGGTGTGACAGTTTAAGCCTAGGATTTGTGCGTGTTGGTACAAACGTGTAACAGTGAGAGTCTAGGTTTAGATCGTGTTAGAACATAGGTGAGAAAGTTAGAGTCTAGGTTTAGATCGTGTAGGAACCGAGATGTGACAGTTAGAGTCTAGGTTTAGATCGTGTTGGAACAGAGGTGTGACATTTAGAGTCTAGGTTTAGATTGTGTTGGAACAGGAGTGTATCAGTTAGAACCTAGGTTTAGATCGTGTTGAAACAGAAGTGTGACATTTAGAGTCTAGGTTTAAATCGTGATGGAACCAAGGTGTGACAGTTAGAGTCTATGGTTAGATCGTGTTCAAACTGAGGTGTGACAGTTAGAGTCAAGGTTTAGAGCGTGTTGGAACAGAAGTGTATCAGTAAGAGCCTAGGTTTGGATCTTGTTAGAACAGAGGGGTGTCAGTGAGATCCAAGGATTAGATAGCAATGGAACAAAGGTGTGACGGGTAAAGTCTAGGTTTATATTTAGGTAAAACAGAGGTGTGAGAGTAACAATCTAGGTTTAGAGCGTGTTGGAACAGAAGTGTATCAGTAAGAGCCTAGGTTTGGATCTTGTTAGACCAGAAGTGATACATTTAGAGCCTAGGTTTAGATTGTGTTAGAACAAAGGTGTGACGAGTTATGTCTAGGTTTAGATTTAGTTGGAACAGGGGTGTGACAGTAATAGTCTAGGTTAGGATCTTGTTGGAACAGAGGTATGGCGGTTATAATCTAACTTTAGAGCGTGTTGGAACAGAAGTGTATCAGTTAGAGCCTAAGTTTGGATATTTTTGGAACAGAGGTGTGACAGTAATAATCTAGGTTTTGAGAGTGTTGGAACAAAGGTGTCACAGTAAGAACCTAGGTTTAGATATTGTTGAAACAGAGGTGTGACGGTTATAATCTAGGGTAAGAGCGTGTTGGAACAGAAGTGTATCAGTTAGAGCCTAAGTTTGGATCTTTTTGGAACAAAGGTCTGACAGTAAGAGTCTAGGTTTAGATGGTGTTGAAACAAAGGTGTGACGGGTAAAGTCTAGGTTTAGATTTAGTGGAACAGAGGTGTGACTGTAATAATCTAGGTTAAGAGAGTGTTGGAACAAAGGTGTGACAGTAAGAACCTAGGTTTGGATCGTGTTTAATTAGTAGTCTGACAATTAAGTCTATGTTGAGATTGTGCTAGAACAGAAGTGGGACATTTAGAGTCTAGGTTTAGATTGTGTTGGAACAGGGGTATTACAGTTATAGTCTAGGTTAGGATCTTGTTGGAACTGGTGTGACAGTCATAATCTAGGTTTAGAGCGTGTTGGAACAGAAGTGTATCAGTAAGAGCCTAGGTTTGGATCTTGTTAGAACAGAGGTGTGACAGTGAGAATCTAGGTTTAGATTGTGTTGGAAAAAAGGTGTGACAGGTAAAGTCTAGGTTAAGATTTAGTTGAAACAGAGGTATGACAGTAATAGTCTAGGTTAGGATCTTGTTGGAACAGAGGTGTGACAGTTATAATCTAGGTTTAGAGCGTGTTGGAACAGAAGTGTATCAGTAAGAGCCTTGGTTTGGATCTTGTTAGAACAGAGGGGTGTCAGTGAGATCCGAAGATTAGATAGCAATGGAACAAAAGAGTGACAGTGAGAGTCTAGGTTTAGATCGTGTTAGAACATAGGTGAGAAAGTTAGAGTCTAGGTTTAGATCGTGTAGGAACCGAGATGTGACAGTTAGAGTCTAGGTTTAGATCGTGTTGGAACAGAGGTGTGACATTTAGAGTCTAGGTTTAGATTGTGTTGGAACAGGAGTGTATCAGTTAGAACCTAGGTTTAGATCGTGTTGAAACAGAAGTGTGACATTTAGAGTCTAGGTTTAAATCGTGATGGAACCAAGGTGTGACAGTTAGAGTCTATGTTTAGATCGTGTTCAAACTGAGGTGTGACAGTTAGAGTCAAGGTTTAGAGCGTGTTGGAACAGAAGTGTATCAGTAAGAGCCTAGGTTTGGATCTTGTTAGAACAGAGGGGTGTTAGTGAGATCCAAGGATTAGATAGCAATGGAACAAATGTGTGACGGGTAAAGTCTAGGTTTATATTTAGGTAAAACAGAGGTGTGAGAGTAACAATCTAGGTTTAGAGCGTGTTGGAACAGAAGTGTATCAGTAAGAGCCTAGGTTTGGATCTTGTTAGAACAGAAGTGATACATTTAGAGCCTAGGTTTAGATTGTGTTGGAACAAAGGTGTGACGAGTTATGTCTAGGTTTAGATTTAGTTGGAACAGAGGTGTGACAGTAATAGTCTAGGTTAGGATCTTGTTGGAACAGAGGTATGACGGTTATAATCTAACTTTAGAGCGTGTTGGAACAGAAGTGTATCAGTTAGAGCCTAAGTTTGGATATTTTTGGAACAGAGGTGTGACAGTAATAATCTAGGTTTAGAGAGTGTTGGAACAAAGGTGTCACAGTAAGAACCTAGGTTTGGATCGTGTTTAATTAGTAGTGTGACAATTAAAGTCTATGTTGAGATTGTGCTGGAATAGGTGTGTGTTACAGTAATAGTCTAGGTTTAGAGGGTGCTGAAACATAGGTGTGACAGTTAGATCATAGGTTATGATCATGTTGAAACAGAGGGGTGTCACTAAGATCCAAGGATTAGGTAGCAATGGAACAAAAGTGAGAGTCTAGGTTTGGATCTTGTTAGAACAGAAGTTTGACATTTAGAGTCTAGGTTTAGATTGTGATGGAACCAAGGTGTGACAGTTAGAGTCTATGGTTAGATCGTGTTCGTACTGAGGTGTGACAGTTAGAGTCTAGGTTTAGAGCGTTTTGGAACAGAAGTGTATCAGTAAGAGCCTAGGTTAGGATCTTGTTGGAACAGAGGTGTGACAGTTATAATCTAGGTTTAGAGCGTGTTGGAACAAAGGTGTGACGAGTTATGTCTAGGTTTAGATTTAGTTGGAACAGAGGTGTGAGAGTAACAATCTAGGTTAGGATCTTGTTGGAACAGAGGTGTGACGGTTATAATCTAACTTTAGAGCGTGTTGAAACAGAAGTGTATCAGTTAGAGCCTAAGTTTGGATATTTTTGGAACAGAGGTGTGACAGTGAGATCCAAAGATTAGATAGCAATGGAACAAAAGAGTGACAGTAAGAGTCTAGGTTTAGATATTGTTGAAACAGAGGTGTGACGGTTATAATCTAGGGTAAGAGCGTGTTGGAACAGAAGTGTATCAGTTAGAGCCTAAGTTTGGATCTTTTTGGAACAAAGGTGTGACAGTAAGAGTCTAGGTTTAGATGGTGTTGAAACAAAGGTGTGACGGGTAAAGTCTAGGTTTAGATTTAGTGGAACAGAGGTGTGACTGTAATAATCTAGGTTAAGAGAGTGTTGGAACAAAGGTGTGACAGTAAGAACCTAGGTTTGGATCGTGTTTAATTAGTAGTCTGACAATTAAGTCTATGTTGAGATTGTGCTAGAACAGGGGTGTGTTACAGTAATAGTCTAGGTTTAGAGGGTGCTGAAACATAGGTGTGGCAGTTAGATCATAGGTTATGATCATGTTGAAACAGAGGGGAGTCACTAAGATCCAAGGATTCGGTAGCAATGGAACAAAAGTGTGACAGTGAGAGTCTAGGTTTGAATCTTGTTAGAACAGAAGTGGGACATTTAGAGTCTAGGTTTAGATTGTGTTGAAACAGGGGTGTTACAGTTATAGTCTAGGTTAGGATCTTGTTGGAACAGAGGTGTGACAGTTATAATCTAGGTTTAGAGCGTGTTGGAACAGAAGTGTATCAGTAAGAGCCTAGGTTTGGATCTTGTTAGAACAGAGGTGTGACAGTGAGAATCTAGGTTTAGATTGTGTTGGAAAAAAGGTGTGACGAGTAAAGTCTAGGTTAAGATTTAGTTGAAACAGAGGTATGACAGTAATAGTCTAGGTTAGGATCTTGTTGGAACAGAGGTGTGACAGTTATAATCTAGGTTTAGAGCGTGTTGGAACAGGGGTGTTACAGTAATAGTCTAGGTTTAGAGCGTGCTGAAACATAGGTGGGACGGTTAGAGCCTAGGTTAAGATCATGTTGAAACAGAGGGGTGTCAGTGAGATCCGAAGATTAGATAGCAATGGAACAAAAGAGTGACAGTGAGAGTCTAGGTTTAGATATTGTAGAAACAGAGGTGTGACGGTTATAATCTAGGGTAATAGCGTGTTGGAACAGAAGTGTATCAGTTAGAGCCTAAGTTTGGATCTTTTTGGAACAGAGGTGTGACAGTTAGAGTCTAGGTTTAGATGGTGTTGGAACAAAGGTGTGGCGTGTAAAGTCTAGGTTTAGATTTAGTTGAAACAAAGGTGTGACTGGTACAGTCTAGGTTTAGATTTAGTTGGAACAGAGGTGTGACAGTAATAGTCTAGGTTTAGATCTTGTTGGAACAGAGGTGTGACAGTGAGAGTCTAGGTTTAGATCGTGTAACAACAAAGGTGAGACAGTTAGAGTGTAGGTTTAGATCGTGTAGGAACCGAGTTGTGACAGTTAGAGTCTAGGTTTGGATCGTGATGGTACCGAGGTGTGACAGTGAGAGTCTAGGTATAGATCGTGTTCGAACAAAGGTGTGACATTTAGAGTCTAGAATTTGATTGTGTTGGAACAGGGGTGTTACAGTAATAGTCTAGGTTTAGAGCGTGCTGAAACATAGGTTGGACGGTTAGAGCCTTAAGTTAAGATTATGTTGAAACAGAGGAGTGTCAGTGAGATCCGAAGATTAGATAGCAATGGAACAAAAGAGTGACAGTGAGAGTCTAGGTTTAGATATTGTAGAAACAGAGGTGTGACGGTTATAATCTAGGGTAATAGCGTGTTGGAACAGAAGTGTATCAGTTAGAGCCTAAGTTTGGATCTTTTTGGAACAGAGGTGTGACAGTTAGAGTCTAGGTTTAGATGGTGTTGGAACAAAGGTGTGGCGTGTAAAGTCTAGGTTTAGATTTAGTTGAAACAAAGGTGTGACTGGTACAGTCTAGGTTTAGATTTAGTTGGAACAGAGGTGTGACAGTAATAGTCTAGGTTTAGATCTTGTTGGAACAGAGGTGTGACAGTGAGAGTCTAGGTTTAGATCGTGTAACAACAAAGGTGAGACAGTTAGAGTGTAGGTTTAGATCGTGTAGGAACCGAGTTGTGACAGTTAGAGTCTAGGTTTGGATCGTGATGGTACCGAGGTGTGACAGTGAGAGTCTAGGTATAGATCGTGTTCGAACAAAGGTGTGACATTTAGAGTCTAGGATTAGATTGTGTTGGAACAGGGGTGTTACAGTAATAGTCTAGGTTTAGAGCGTGCTGAAACATAGGTTGGACGGTTAGAGCCTTAAGTTAAGATTATGTTGAAACAGAGGAGTGTCAGTGAGATCTAAAGGTTAGATAGCAATGGAAAAAAAGAGTGACAGTGAGAGTCTAGGTTTAGATATTGTTGAAACAGAGGTGCGACGTTTATAATCTAGGGTTAGAGCGTGTTGGAACAGAAGTGTATCACGTAGAGCCTAAGTTTGGATCTTTTTGGAACAGAGGTGTGACAGTGAGAGTCTAGGTTTAGATGGTGTTGGAACAAAGGTGTGACGGGTAAAGTCTAGGTTTAGATTTAGTTGAAACAGAGGTGTGACAGTGAGAGTCTAGGTTTATATCGTGTTAGAACATAGGTGAGACAGTTAGAGTCTAGGTTTAGTTCGTGTAGGAACCGAGATGTGACAGTTAGAGTCTAGGTTTAGATCGTATTGGAACAGAGGTGTGACATTTAGAGTCTAGGTTTAGATTGTGTTGGAACAGGGGTGCTAAAGTAATAGTCTAGGTTTAGAGCGTGCTGAAACATAGGTGGGATGGTTAAAGCCTAGGTTAAGATCATGTTAAACAGAGGGGTGTCAGTGAGATCCAAGGATTAGATAGCAATGGAACAAAAGTGTGACAGTTAGAGTCTAGGTTTAGGTCGTGTAGGAACCAAGGCGTGACAGTTTAAGCCTAGGATTTGTGCGTGTTGGTACAAACGTGTAACAGTGAGAGTCTAGGTTTAGATCGTGTTAGAACAAAGGTGAGACGGTCAGAGTCTAGGTTAAGGTCGTGTAGGAACCGAGTTGTGGCAGTTAGAGTCTACGTTAGGATCTTGTTGGAACAGAGGTTTGACAGTGAGAGTATAGGTATAGATCGTGTTGGAACAAAGGTGTTACAGTTATAATCTAGGTTTTGAGTGTGTTGGAACAGGAGTGTATCAGTTAGAACCTAGGTTTAGATCGTGTTGAAACAGAAGTGTGACATTTAGAGTCTAGGTTTAAATCGTGATGGAACCAAGGTGTGACAGTTAGAGTCTATGGTTAGATCGTGTTCGTACTGAGGTGTGACAGTTAGAGTCTAGGTTTAGAGCGTTTTGGAACAGAAGTGTATCAGTAAGAGCCTAGGCTTGGATCTTGTTAGAACAGAAGTGTGACATTTAGAGTCTAGGTTTAGATTGTGTTGGAACAGGGGTGTTACAGTAATAGTCTAGGTTAGGATCTTGTTGGAACAGAGGTGTGACAGTTATAATCTAGGTTTAGAGCGTGTTGGAACAGAAGTGTATCAGTAAGAGCCTAGGTTTGGATCTTGTTAGAACAGAGGTGTGACAGTGAGAATCTAGGTTTAGATTGTGTTGTAACAAAGGTGTGACGGGTAAAGTCTACGTTTAGATTTAGCTGAAACAGAGGTGTGACAGTAATAGTCTAGGTTAGGATCTTGTTGGAACAGAGGTGTGACAGTTATAATCTAGGTTTAGAGCGTGTTGGAACAGGGGTGTTACAGTAATAGTCTAGGTTTAGAGCGTGCTGAAACATAGGTGGGACGGTTAGAGCCTAGGTTAAGATCATGTTGAAACAGAGGGGTGTCAGTGAGATCCGAAGATTAGATAGCAATGGAACAAAAGAGTGACAGTGAGAGTCTAGGTTTAGATATTGTAGAAACAGAGGTGTGACGGTTATAATCTAGGGTAATAGCGTGTTGGAACAGAAGTGTATCAGTTAGAGCCTAAGTTTGGATCTTTTTGGAACAGAGGTGTGACAGTTAGAGTCTAGGTTTAGATGGTGTTGGAACAAAGGTGTGGCGTGTAAAGTCTAGGTTTAGATTTAGTTGAAACAAAGGTGTGACTGGTACAGTCTAGGTTTAGATTTAGTTGGAACAGAGGTGTGACAGTAATAGTCTAGGTTTAGATCTTGTTGGAACAGAGGTGTGACAGTGAGAGTCTAGGTTTAGATCGTGTAACAACAAAGGTGTGACAGTTAGAGTGTAGGTTTAGATCGTGTAGGAACCGAGTTGTGACAGTTAGAGTCTAGGTTTGGATCGTGATGGTACCGAGGTGTGACAGTGAGAGTCTAGGTATAGATCGTGTTCGAACAAAGGTGTGACATTTAGAGTCTAGAATTTGATTGTGTTGGAACAGGGGTGTTACAGTAATAGTCTAGGTTTAGAGCGTGCTGAAACATAGGTTGGACGGTTAGAGCCTTAAGTTAAGATTATGTTGAAACAGAGGAGTGTCAGTGAGATCTAAAGGTTAGATAGCAATGGAAAAAAAGAGTGACAGTGAGAGTCTAGGTTTAGATATTGTTGAAACAGAGGTGCGACGTTTATAATCTAGGGTTAGAGCGTGTTGGAACAGAAGTGTATCAGTAAGAGCCTAGGTTTGGATCTTGTTAGAACAGAAGTGTGACATTTAGAGTCTAGGTTTAGATTGTGTTGGAACAAAGGTGTGACGAGTTATGTCTAGGTTTAGATTTAGTTGGAACAGAGGTGTGACAGTAATAGTCTAGGTTAGGATCTTGTTGGAACAGGGTGTGACGGTTATAATCTAACTTTAGAGCGTGTTGGAACAGAAGTGTATCAGTTAGAGCCTAAGTTTGGATATTTTTGGAACAGAGGTGTGACAGTGAGAGTCTAGGTTTAGATGGTGTTGGAACAAAGGTGTGACGGGTAAAGTCTAGGTTTAGATTTAGTTGGAACAGAGGTGTGACAGTAATAGTCTAGGTTAGGATCTTGTTGGAACAGGGTGTGACGGTTATAATCTAACTTTAGAGCGTGTTGGAACAGAAGTGTATCAGTTAGAGCCTAAGTTTGGATATTTTTGGAACAGAGGTGTGACAGTGAGAGTCTAGGTTTAGATGGTGTTGGAACAAAGGTGTGACGGGTAAAGTCTAGGTTTAGATTTAGTTGGAACAGAGGTGTGACAGTAATAATCTAGGTTAAGATAGTGTTGGAACAGGGTGTGACGGTTATAATCTAACTTTAGAGCGTGTTGGAACAGAAGTGTATCAGTTAGAGCCTAAGTTTGGATATTTTTGGAACAGAGGTGTGACAGTGAGAGTCTAGGTTTAGATGGTGTTGGAACAAAGGTGTGACGGGTAAAGTCTAGGTTTAGATTTAGTTGGAACAGAGGTGTGACAGTAATAATCTAGGTTAAGAGAGTGTTGGAACAAAGGTGTGACAGTAAGAACCTAGGTTTGGATCGTGTTTAATTAGTAGTGTGACAATTAAAGTCTATGTTGAGATTGTGCTGGAACAGGGGTGTGTTACAGTAATATTCTAGGTTTAGAGGGTGCTAAAACATATGTGTGTCAGTTAGATCATAGGTTATGATCATGTTGAAACAGAGGGGTGTCACTAAGATCCAAGGATTAGGTAGCAATGGAACAAAAGTGTGACAGTGAGAGTCTAGGTTTGGATCTTGTTAGAACAGAAGTGTGACATTTAGAGTCTAGGTTTAGATTGTGTTGGAACAGGGGTGTTACAGTTATAGTCTAGGTTAGGATCTTGTTGGAACAGACGTGTGACAGTTATAATCTAGGTTCAGAGCGTGTTGGAACAGAAGTGTATTAGTAAGAACCTAGGTTTGGATCTTGTTAGAACAGAGGTGTGACAGTTAGAGTCTAGGTTTAGAGCGTGTAGGAACAGAAGTGTATCAGTAAGAGCCTAGGTTTGGATCTTGTTAGAACAGAGGGGTGTCAGTGAGATCCAAGGATTAGATAGCAATGGAACAAAGGTGTGACGGGTAAAGTCTAGGTTTATATTTAGGTGAAACAGAGGTGTGACAGTAATAGTCTAGGTTAGGATCTTGTTGGAACAGAGGTGTGAGAGTAAAAATCTAGGTTTAGAGCGTGTTGGAACAGAAGTGTATCAGTAAGAGCCTAGGTTTGGATCTTGTTAGAACAGAAGTGTGACATTTAGAGTCTAGGTTTAGATTGTGTTGGAACAAAGGTGTGACGAGTTATGTCTAGGTTTAGATTTAGTTGGAACAGAGGTGTGACAGTAATAGTCTAGGTTAGGATCTTGTTGGAACAGGGTGTGACGGTTATAATCTAACTTTAGAGCGTGTTGGAACAGAAGTGTATCAGTTAGAGCCTAAGTTTGGATATTTTTGGAACAGAGGTGTGACAGTGAGAGTCTAGGTTTAGATGGTGTTGGAACAAAGGTGTGACGGGTAAAGTCTAGGTTTAGATTTAGTTGGAACAGAGGTGTGACAGTAATAATCTAGGTTAAGAGAGTGTTGGAACAAAGGTGTGACAGTAAGAACCTAGGTTTGGATCGTGTTTAATTAGTAGTGTGACAATTAAAGTCTATGTTGAGATTGTGCTGGAACAGGGGTGTGTTACAGTAATATTCTAGGTTTAGAGGGTGCTAAAACATATGTGTGTCAGTTAGATCATAGGTTATGATCATGTTGAAACAGAGGGGTGTCACTAAGATCCAAGGATTAGGTAGCAATGGAACAAAAGTGTGACAGTGAGAGTCTAGGTTTGGATCTTGTTAGAACAGAAGTGTGACATTTAGAGTCTAGGTTTAGATTGTGTTGGAACAGGGGTGTTACAGTTATAGTCTAGGTTAGGATCTTGTTGGAACAGACGTGTGACAGTTATAATCTAGGTTCAGAGCGTGTTGGAACAGAAGTGTATTAGTAAGAACCTAGGTTTGGATCTTGTTAGAACAGAGGTGTGACAGTTAGAGTCTAGGTTTAGAGCGTGTAGGAACAGAAGTGTATCAGTAAGAGCCTAGGTTTGGATCTTGTTAGAACAGAGGGGTGTCAGTGAGATCCAAGGATTAGATAGCAATGGAACAAAGGTGTGACGGGTAAAGTCTAGGTTTATATTTAGGTGAAACAGAGGTGTGACAGTAATAGTCTAGGTTAGGATCTTGTTGGAACAGAGGTGTGAGAGTAAAAATCTAGGTTTAGAGCGTGTTGGAACAGAAGTGTATCAGTAAGAGCCTAGGTTTGGATCTTGTTAGAACAGAAGTGTGACATTTAGAGTCTAGGTTTAGATTGTGTTGGAACAAAGGTGTGACGAGTTATGTCTAGGTTTAGATTTAGTTGGAACAGAGGTGTGACAGTAATAGTCTAGGTTAGGATCTTGTTGGAACAGGGTGTGACGGTTATAATCTAACTTTAGAGCGTGTTGGAACAGAAGTGTATCAGTTAGAGCCTAAGTTTGGATATTTTTGGAACAGAGGTGTGACAGTGAGAGTCTAGGTTTAGATGGTGTTGGAACAAAGGTGTGACGGGTAAAGTCTAGGTTTAGATTTAGTTGGAACAGAGGTGTGACAGTAATAATCTAGGTTAAGAGAGTGTTGGAACAAAGGTGTGACAGTAAGAACCTAGGTTTGGATCGTGTTTAATTAGTAGTGTGACAATTAAAGTCTATGTTGAGATTGTGCTGGAACAGGGGTGTGTTACAGTAATATTCTAGGTTTAGAGGGTGCTGAAACATATGTGTGTCAGTTAGATCATAGGTTATGATCATGTTGAAACAGAGGGGTGTCACTAAGATCCAAGGATTAGGTAGCAATGGAACAAAAGTGTGACAGTGAGAGTCTAGGTTTGGATCTTGTTAGAACAGAAGTGTGACATTTAGAGTCTAGGTTTAGATTGTGTTGGAACAGGGGTGTTACAGTTATAGTCTAGGTTAGGATCTTGTTGGAACAGATGTGTGACAGTTATAATCTAGGTTCAGAGCGTGTTGGAACAGAAGTGTATTAGTAAGAACCTAGGTTTGGATCTTGTTAGAACAGAGGTGTGACAGTGAGAATCTAGGTTTAGATTGTGTAGGAACAGAAGTGTGACATTTAGAGTCTAGGTTTAGATTTAGTTGGAGCAGATGTGTATCAGTAAGAACCTAGGTTTGGATCTTGTTAGAACAGAAGTGTGCTTTTAGAGTCTAGGTTTAGATTGTGTTGGAACAGGGGTGTTACAGTAATAGTCTAGGTTCAGAGCGCTGTAAAACATAGATGTGACGGTTAGATCCTAGGTTAAGATCATGTTGAAGCAGAGGGGTGTCAGTGAGATCTAAGGATTAGGTAGAAATGAAACAAAAGTGTGACAGTGAGAGTCTAGGTATAGATCGTGTTGAAACAGAAGTGTGACATTTAGAGTCGAGGTTTAGAGTGTGATAAAACCAAGGTGTGACAGTTTAAGCCTAGGATTTGTGCGTGTTGGTACAAACGTGTAACAGTGAGAGTCTAGGTTTAGATCGTGTTAGAACATAGGTGAGAAAGTTAGAGTCTAGGTTTAGATCGTGTAGGAACCGAGATGTGACAGTTAGAGTCTAGGTTTAGATCGTGTTGGAACAGATGTGTGACATTTAGAGTCTAGGTTTAGATTGTGTTGGAACAGGAGTGTATCAGTTAGAACCTAGGTTTAGATCGTGTTGAAACAGAAGTGTGACATTTAGAGTCTAGGTTTAAATCGTGATGGAACCAAGGTGTGACAGTTAGAGTCTATGGTTAGATCGTGTTCAAACTGAGGTGTGACAGTTAGAGTCAAGGTTTAGAGCGTGTTGGAACAGAAGTGTATCAGTAAGAGCCTAGGTTTGGATCTTGTTAGAACAGAGGGGTGTCAGTGAGATCCAAGGATTAGATAGCAATGGAACAAAGGTGTGACGGGTAAAGTCTAGGTTTATATTTAGGTAAAACAGAGGTGTGAGAGTAACAATCTAGGTTTAGAGCGTGTTGGAACAGAAGTGTATCAGTAAGAGCCTAGGTTTGGATCTTGTTAGAACAGAAGTGATACATTTAGAGCCTAGGTTTAGATTGTGTTGGAACAAAGGTGTGACGAGTTATGTCTAGGTTTAGATTTAGTTGGAACAGAGGTGTGACAGTAATAGTCTAGGTTAGGATCTTGTTGGAACAGAGGTATGACGGTTATAATTTAACTTTAGAGCGTGTTGGAACAGAAGTGTATCAGTTAGAGCCTAAGTTTGGATATTTTTGGAACAGAGGTGTGACAGTAATAATCTAGGTTTAGAGAGTGTTGGAACAAAGGTGTCACAGTAAGAACCTAGGTTTGGATCGTGTTTAATTAGTAGTGTGACAATTAAAGTCTATGTTGAGATTGTGCTGGAATAGGGGTGTGTTACAGTAATAGTCTAAGTTTAGAGGGTGCTGAAACATAGGTGTGACAGTTAGATCATAGGTTATGATCATGTTGAAACAGAGGGGTGTCACTAAGATCCAAGGATTAGGTAGCAATGGAACAAAAGTGTGACAGTGAGAGTCTAGGTTTGGATCTTGTTAGAACAGAAGTTTGACATTTAGAGTCTAGGTTTAGATTGTGATGGAACCAAGGTGTGACAGTTTAAGCCTAGGATTTGTGCGTGTTGGTACAAACGTGTAACAGTAAGAGTCTAGGTTTAGATCGTGTTAGAACATAGGTGAGACAGTTAGAGTCTAGGTTTAGATCGTGTAGGAACCGAGATGTGACAGTTAGAGTCTAGGTTTAGATCGTGTTGGAACAGAGGTGTGACATTTAGAGTCTAGGTTTAGGTCGTGTAGGAACCGAGTTGTGGCAGTTAGAGTCTAGGTTAGGATCTTGTTGGAACAGATGTTTGACAGTGAGAGTATAGGTATAGATCGTGTTGGAACAAAGGTGTGACAGTTATAATCTAGGTTTAGAGTGTGTTGGAACAGGAGTGTATCAGTTAGAACCTAGGTTTAGATCGTGTTGAAACAGAAGTGTGACATTTAGAGTCTAGGTTTAAATCGTGATGGAACAAAGGTCTGACAGTTAGAGTCTATTGTTAGCTCGTGTTCGAACTGAGGTGTGACAGTTAGAGTCTAGGTTTAGAGCGTGTAGGAACAGAAGTGTATCAGTAAGAGCCTAGGTTTGGATCTTGTTAGAACAGAGGGGTGTCAGTGAGATCCAAGGATTAGATAGCAATGGAACAAAGGTGTGACGGGTAAAGTCTAGGTTTATATTTAGGTAAAACAGAGGTGTGACAGTAATAGTCTAGGTTAGGATCTTGTTGGAACAGAGGTGTGAGAGTAACAATCTAGGTTTAGAGCGTGTTGGAACAGAAGTGTATCAGTAAGAGCCTAGGTTTGGATCTTGTTAGAACAGAAGTGTGACATTTAGAGTCCAGGTTTAGATTGTGTTGGAACAAAGGTGTGACGAGTTATGTCTAGGTTTAGATTTAGTTGGAACAGAGGTGTGACAGTAATAGTCTAGGTTAGGATCTTGTTGGAACAGGGTGTGACGGTTATAATCTAACTTTAGAGCGTGTTGGAACAGAAGTGTATCAGTTAGAGCCTAAGTTTGGATCTTGTTAGAACAGAAGTGTGACATTTAGAGTCTAGGTTTAGATTGTGTTGGAACAGGGGTGTTACAGTAATAGTCTAGGTTCAGAGCGCTGTAAAACATAGATGTGACGGTTAGATCCTAGGTTAAGATCATGTTGAAGCAGAGGGGTGTCAGTGAGATCTAAGGATTAGGTAGAAATGAAACAAAAGTGTGACAGTGAGAGTCTAGGTATAGATCGTGTTGAAACAGAAGTGTGACATTTAGAGTCGAGGTTTAGAGTGTGATAAAACCAAGGTGTGACAGTTTAAGCCTAGGATTTGTGCGTGTTGGTACAAACGTGTAACAGTGAGAGTCTAGGTTTAGATCGTGTTAGAACATAGGTGAGAAAGTTAGAGTCTAGGTTTAGATTTTGTAGGAACCGAGATGTGACAGTTAGAGTCTAGGTTTAGATCGTGTTGGAACAGAGGTGTGACATTTAGAGTCTAGGTTTAGATTGTGTTGGAACAGGAGTGTATCAGTTAGAACCTAGGTTTAGATCGTGTTGAAACAGAAGTGTGACATTTAGAGTCTAGGTTTAAATCGTGATGGAACCAAGGTGTGACAGTTAGAGTCTATGGTTAGATCGTGTTCAAACTGAGGTGTGACAGTTAGAGTCAAGGTTTAGAGCGTGTTGGAACAGAAGTGTATCAGTAAGAGCCTAGGTTTGGATCTTGTTAGAACAGAGGGGTGTCAGTGAGTACCAAGGATTAGATAGCAACAGAACAAAGGTGTGACGGGTAAAGTCTAGGTTTATATTTAGGTAAAACAGAGGTGTGAGAGTAACAATCTAGGTTTAGAGCGTGTTGGAACAGAAGTGTATCAGTAAGAGCCTAGGTTTGGATCTTGTTAGACCAGAAGTGATACATTTAGAGCCTAGGTTTAGATTGTGTTAGAACAAAGGTGTGACGAGTTATGTCTAGGTTTAGATTTAGTTGGAACAGAGGTGTGACAGTAATATTCTAGGTTAGGATCTTGTTGGAACAGAGGTGTGACAGTAATAATCTAGGTTTAGAGAGTGTTGGAACAAAGGTGTCACAGTAAGAACCTAGGTTTGGATCGTGTTTAATTAGTAGTGTGACAATTAAAGTCTATGTTGAGATTGTGCTGGAATAGGGGTGTGTTACAGTAATAGTCTAGGTTTAGAGGGTGCTGAAACATAGGTGTGACAGTTAGATCATAGGTTATGATCATGTTGAAACAGAGGGGTGTCACTAAGATCCAAGGATTAGGTAGCAATGGAACAAAAGTGTGACAGTGAGAGTCTAGGTTTGGATCTTGTTAGAACAGAAGTTTGACATTTAGAGTCTAGGTTTAGATTGTGATGGAACCAAGGTGTGACAGTTAGAGTCTATGGTTAGATCGTGTTCGTACTGAGGTGTGACAGTTAGAGTCTAGGTTTAGAGCGTTTTGGAACAGAAGTGTGACGAGTTATGTCTAGGTTTAGATTTAGTTGGAACAATGGTGTGACAGTAATAGTCTAGGTTAGGATCTTGTTGGAACAGAGGTGTGACGGTTATAATCTAACTTTAGAGCGTGTTGAAACAGAAGTGTATCAGTTAGAGCCAAAGTTTGGATATTTTTGGAACAGAGGTGTGACAGTGAGATCCAAAGATTAGATAGCAATGGAACAAAAGAGTGACAGTAAGAGTCTTGGTTTAGATATTGTTGAAACAGAGGTGTGACGGTTATAATCTAGGGTAAGAGCGTGTTGGAACAGAAGTGTATCAGTTAGAGCCTAAGTTTGGATCTTTTTGGAACAAAGGTGTGACAGTAAGAGTCTAGGTTTAGATGGTGTTGAAACAAAGGTGTGACGGGTAAAGTCTAGGTTTAGATTTAGTGGAACAGAGGTGTGACTGTAATAATCTAGGTTAAGAGAGTGTTGGAACAAAGGTGTGACAGTAAGAACCTAGGTTTGGATCGTGTTTAATTAGTAGTCTGACAATTAAGTCTATGTTGAGATTGTGCTAGAACAGGGGTGTGTTACAGTAATAGTCTAGGTTTAGAGGGTGCTGAAACATAGGTGTGACAGTTAGATCATAGGTTATGATCATGTTGAAACAGAGGGGAGTCACTAAGATCCAAGGATTCGGTAGCAATGGAACAAAAGTGTGACAGTGAGAGTCTAGGTTTGAATCTTGTTAGAACAGAAGTGGGACATTTAGAGTCTAGGTTTAGATTGTGTTGGAACAGGGGTATTACAGTTATAGTCTAGGTTAGGATCTTGTTGGAACAGAGGTGTGACAGTTATAATCTAGGTTTAGAGCGTGTTGGAACAGAAGTGTATCAGTAAGAGCCTAGGTTTGGATCTTGTTAGAACAGAGGTGTGACAGTGAGAATCTAGGTTTAGATTGTGTTGGAAAAAAGGTGTGACAGGTAAAGTCTAGGTTAAGATTTAGTTGAAACAGAGGTATGACAGTAATAGTCTAGGTTAGGATCTTGTTGGAACAGAGGTGTGACAGTTATAATCTAGGTTTAGAGCGTGTTGGAACAGAAGTGTATCAGTAAGAGCCTTGGTTTGGATCTTGTTAGAACAGAAGTGTGACATTTAGAGTCTAGGTTTAGATTGTGTTGGAACAGGGGTGTTACAGTAATAGTCTAGGTTTAGAGCGTGCTGAAACATAGGTGGGACGGTTAGAGCCTAGGTTAAGATCATGTTGAAACAGAGGGGTGTCAGTGAGATCCGAAGATTAGATAGCAATGGAACAAAAGAGTGACAGTGAGAGTCTAGGTTTAGATATTGTAGAAACAGAGGTGTGACGGTTATAATCTAGGGTAAGAGCGTGTTGGAACAGAAGTGTATCAGTTAGAGCCTAAGTTTGGATCTTTTTGGAACAGAGGTGTGACAGTTAGAGTCTAGGTTTAGATGGTGTTGGAACAAAGGTGTGACGTGTAAAGTCTAGGTTTAGATTTTGTTGAAACAAAGGTGTGACTGGTACAGTCTAGGTTTAGATTTAGTTGGAACAGAGGTGTGACAGTAATAGTCTAGGTTTAGATTGTGTTGGAACAGGGGTATTACAGTTATAGTCTAGGTTAGAAACTTGTTGGAACAGAGGTGTGACAGTTATAATCTAGGTTTAGAGCGTGTTGGAACAGAAGTGTATCAGTAAGAGCCTAGGTTTGGATCTTGTTAGAACAGAGGTGTGACAGTGAGAATCTAGGTTTAGATTGTGTTGGAAAAAAGGTGTGACAGGTAAAGTCTAGGTTAAGATTTAGTTGAAACAGAGGTATGACAGTAATAGTCTAGGTTAGGATCTTGTTGGAACAGAGGTGTGACAGTTATAATCTAGGTTTAGAGCGTGTTGGAACAGAAGTGTATCAGTAAGAGCCTTGGTTTGGATCCTGTTAGAACAGAAGTGTGACAGTGAGAATCTAGGTTTAGATTGTGTTGGAACAAAGGTATGACGGGTAAAGTCTAGGTTAAGATTTAGTTGAAACAGAGGTGTGACAGTAATAGTCTAGGTTAGGATCTTGTTGGAACAGAGGTGTGACAGTTATAATCTAGGTTTAGAGCGTGTTGGAACAGAAGTGTATCAGTAAGAGCCTTGGTTTAGATCTTGTTAGAAGAAAAGTGTGACATTTAGAGTCTAGGTTTAGATTGTGTTGGAACAAAGGTGTGACGAGTAAAGTCTAGGTTTAGATTTAGTTGGAGCAGATGTGTATCAGTAAGAACCTAGGTTTGGATCTTGTTAGAACAGAAGTGTGACATTTAGAGTCTAGGTTTAGATTGTGTTGGAACAGGGGTATTACAGTTATAGTCTAGGTTCAGAGCGCTGTAAAACATAGATGTGACGGTTAGATCCTAGGTTAAGATCATGTTGAAGCAGAGGGGTGTCAGTGAGATCTAAGGATTAGGTAGAAATGAAACAAAAGTGTGACAGTGAGAGTCTAGGTATAGATCGTGTTGAAACTGAAGTGTGACATTTAGAGTCGAGGTTTAGAGTGTGATAAAACCAAGGTGTGACAGTTTAAGCATAGGATTTGTGCGTGTTGGTACAAACGTGTAACAGTGAGAGTCTTAGAACATAGGTTAGGATCTTGTTAGAACAGAAGTGTGACATTTAGAGTCTAGGTTTAGATTGTGTTGGAACAGGGGTGTTACAGTAATAGTCTAGGTTTAGAGCGTGCTGAAACATAGGTGGGACGGTGAGAGCCTAGGTTAAGATCATGTTGAAACAGAGGGGTGTCAGTGAGATCCGAAGATTAGATAGCAATGGAACAAAAGAGTGACAGTGAGAGTCTAGGTTTAGATATTGTAGAAACAGAGGTGTGACGGTTATAATCTAGGGTAAGAGCGTGTTGGAACAGAAGTGTATCAGTTAGAGCCTAAGTTTGGATCTTTTTGGAACAGAGGTGTGACAGTTAGAGTCTAGGTTTAGATGGTGTTGGAACAAAGGTGTGACGTGTAAAGTCTAGGTTTAGATTTAGTTGAAACAAAGGTGTGACTGGTACAGTCTAGGTTTAGATTTAGTTGGAACAGAGGTGTGACAGTAATAGTCTAGGTTTAGATTGTGTTGGAACAGGGGTATTACAGTTATAGTCTAGGTTAGAAACTTGTTGGAACAGAGGTGTGACAGTTATAATCTAGGTTTAGAGCGTGTTGGAACAGAAGTGTATCAGTAAGAGCCTAGGTTTGGATCTTGTTAGAACAGAGGTGTGACAGTGAGAATCTAGGTTTAGATTGTGTTGGAAAAAAGGTGTGACAGGTAAAGTCTAGGTTAAGATTTAGTTGAAACAGAGGTATGACAGTAATAGTCTAGGTTAGGATCTTGTTGGAACAGAGGTGTGACAGTTATAATCTAGGTTTAGAGCGTGTTGGAACAGAAGTGTATCAGTAAGAGCCTTGGTTTGGATCCTGTTAGAACAGAAGTGTGACAGTGAGAATCTAGGTTTAGATTGTGTTGGAACAAAGGTATGACGGGTTATGTCTAGGTTTAGATTTAGTTGGAACAGAGGTGTGACAGTAATAGTCTAGGTTAGGATCTTGTTGGAACAAAGGTGTGACGAGTAAAGTCTAGGTTTAGATTTAGTTGGAGCAGATGTGTATCAGTAAGAACCTAGGTTTGGATCTTGTTAGAACAGAAGTGTGACATTTAGAGTCTAGGTTTAGATTGTGTTGGAACCGGGGTGTTACAGTAATAGTCTAGGTTCAGAGCGCTGTAAAACATAGATGTGACGGTTAGATCCTAGGTTAAGATCATGTTGAAGCAGAGGGGTGTCAGTGAGATCTAAGGATTAGGTAGAAATGAAACAAAAGTGTGACAGTGAGAGTCTAGGTATAGATCGTGTTGAAACTGAAGTGTGACATTTAGAGTCGAGGTTTAGAGTGTGATAAAACCAAGGTGTGACAGTTTAAGCATAGGATTTGTGCGTGTTGGTACAAACGTGTAACAGTGAGAGTCTTAGAACATAGGTTAGGATCTTGTTGGAACAGAGGTTTAACAAAGAGAGTCTAGGTATAGATCGTATTGTAACTAAGGTGTGACAGTAAGAACCTAGGTTTAGATCGCGTTGAAACAGAAGTCTGACATTTAGAGTCTAGGTTTAGATCGTGATGGAACCAAGGTGTGACAGTTTAAGCCTAGGTTTTGTGCGTGTTAGAAAAAACGTGTAACAGTGAGAGTCTAGGTTTAGATTGTGTTGGAACAGAGGTGTGACAGTAATAGTCTAGGTTAGGATCTTGTTGGAACAGAGGTGTGACGGTTATAATCTAACTTTAGAGCGTGTTGGAACAGAAGTGTATCAGTTAGAGCCTAAGTTTGGATATTTTTGGCACAGAGGTGTGACAGTGAGAGTCTAGGTTTAGATGGTGTTGGCACAGAGGTGTGACAGTGAGAGTCTAGGTTTAGAGAGTGTTGGAACAAAGGTGTGACAGTAAGAACCTAGGTTTGGATCGTGTTTAATTAGTAGTGTGACAATTAAAGTCTATGTTGAGATTGTGCTGGAACAGGGGTGTGTTACAGTAATAGTCTAGGTTTAGAGGGTGCTGAAACATAGGTGTGACAGTTAGATCATAGGTTATGATCATGTTGAAACAGAGGGGTGTCACTAAGATCCAAGGATTAGGTAGCAATGGAACAAAAGTGTGACAGTGAGAGTCTAGGTTTGGATCTTGTTAGAACAGAAGTGTGACATTTAGAGTCTAGGTTTAGATTGTGTTGGAACAGGGGTGCTAAAGTAATAGTCTAGGTTTAGAGCGTGCTGAAACATAGGTGGGACGGTTAGAGCCTAGGTTAAGATCATGTTAAAACAGAGGGGTGTCAGTGAGATCCAAGGATTAGATAGCAATGGAACAAAAGTGTGACAGTTAGAGTCTAGGTTTAGGTCGTGTAGGAACCAAGGCGTGACAGTTTAAGCCTAGGATTTGTGCGTGTTGGTACAAACGTGTAACAGTGAGAGTCTAGGTTTAGATCGTGTTAGAACAAAGGTGAGACGGTCAGAGTCTAGGTTTAGGTCGTGTAGGAACCGAGTTGTGGCAGTTAGAGTCTAGGTTAGGATCTTGTTGGAACAGAGGTTTGACAGTCATAATCTAGTTTTAGAGTGTGTTGGAACAGGAGTGTATCAGTTAGAACCTAGGTTTAGATCGTGTTGAAACAGAAGTGTGACATTTAGAGTCTAGGTTTAAATCGTGATGGAACCAAGGTGTGACAGTTAGAGTCTATGGTTAGATCGTGTTCGAACTGAGGTGTGACAGTTAGAGTCTAGGTTTAGAGCGTGTTGGAACAAAAGTGTATCAGTAAGAGCCTAGGTTTGGATCTTGTTAGAACAGAGGGGTGTCAGTGAGATCCAAGGATTAGATAGCAATGGAACAAAAGTGTGACAGTGAGAGTCTAGGTTTGGATCTTGTTAGAACAGAAGTGTGACATTTAGAGTCTAGGTTTAGATTGTGTTGGAACAGGGGTGTTACAGTTATAGTCTAGGTTAGGATCTTGTTGGAACTGAGGTGTGACAGTTATAATCTAGGTTTAGAGCGTGTTGGAACAGAAGTGTATCAGTAAGAGCCTAGGTTTGGATCTTGTTAGAACAGAGGTGTGACAGTGAGAATCTAAGTTTAGATTGTTTTGGAACAAAGGTGTGACGCGTAAAGTCTAGGTTAGATTTAGTTGAAACAGAGGTTTGACAGTAATAGTCTAGGTTTAGATTGTGTTGGAACAGGGGTGTTACAGTAATAGTCTAGGTTTAGAGCGTGCTGAAACATAGGTGGGAAAGTTAGAGACTAGGTTAAGATCATGTTGAAACAGGGAGTGTCAGTGAGATCCAAAGATTAGATAGCAATGGAACAAAAGAGTGACATGAGAGTCTAGGGTTAGAGCGTGTTGGAACAGAAGTGTATCAGTTAGAGCCTAAGTTTGGATCTTTTTGGAACAGAGGTGTGACAGCGAGAGTCAGGGTTTAGATGGTGTTGGAACAAAGGTGTGACGGGTAAAGTCTAGGTTTAGATTTAGTTGAAACAGAGGTGTGACAGTAATAGTCTAGGTTAGGATCTTGTTGGAACAGAGGTGTGACAGTTATAATCTAGGTTTAGAGCGTGTTGGAACAGAAGTGTATCTGTAAGAGCCTTGGTTTGGATCTTGTTAGAAGAAAAGTGTGACATTTAGAGTCTAGGTTTAGATTGTGTTGGAACAGGGGTGTTACAGTAATAGTCTAGGTTTGGATCTTGTTAGAACAGAGGGGTGTCAGTGAGATCCAAGGATTAGATAGCAATGGAACAAAGGTGTGACGGGTAAAGTCTAGGTTTATATTTAGGTGAAACAGAGGTGTGACAGTAATAGTCTAGGTTAGGATCTTGTTGGAACAGAGGTGTGAGAGTAACAATATAGGTTTAGAGCGTGTTAGAACAGAAGTGTATCAGTAAGAGCCTAGGTTTGGATCTTGTTAGAACAGAAGTGTGACATTTAGAGTCTAGGTTTAGATTGTGTTGGAACAAAGGTGTGACGAGTTATGTCTAGGTTTAGATTTAGTTGGAACAGAGGTGTGACAGTAATAGTCTAGGTTAGGATCTTGTTGGAACAGAGGTGTGACGGTTATAATCTAACTTTAGAGCGTGTTGGAACAGAAGTGTATCAGTAAGAGCCTAGGTTTGGATCTTGTTAGAACAGAAGTGTGACATTTAGAGTCTAGGTTTAGATTGTGTTGGAACAAAGGTGTGACGAGTAAAGTCTAGGTTTAGATTTAGTTGGAGCAGATGTGTATCAGTAAGAACCTAGGTTTGGATCTTGTTAGAACAGAAGTGTGACATTTAGAGTCTAGGTTTAGATTGTGTTGGAACAGGGGTGTTACAGTAATAGTCTAGGTTCAGAGCGCTGTAAACATAGATGTGACGGTTAGATCCTAGGTTAAGATCATGTTGGAGCAGAGGGGTGTCAGTGAGATCTAAGGATTAGGTAGAAATGAAACAAAAGTGTGACAGTGAGAGTCTAGGTATAGATCGTGTTGAAACAGAAGTGTGACATTTAGAGTCTAGGTTTAGAGTGTGATAAAACCAAGGTGTGACAGTTTAAGCCTAGGATTTGTGCGTGTTGGTACAAACGTGTAACAGTGAGAGTCTAGGTTTAGATCGTGTTAGAACATAGGTGAGAAAGTTAGAGTCTAGGTTTAGATCGTGTAGGAACCGAGATGTGACAGTTAGAGTCTAGGTTTAGATCGTGTTGGAACAGAAGTGTGACATTTAGAGTCTAGGTTTAGATTGTGTTGGAACAGGAGTGTATCAGTTAGAACCTAGGTTTAGATCGTGTTGAAACAGAAGTGTGACATTTAGAGTCTAGGTTTAAATCGTGATGGAACCAAGGTGTGACAGTTAGAGTCTATGTTTAGATCGTGTTCAAACTGAGGTGTGACAGTTAGAGTCAAGGTTTAGAGCGTGTTGGAACAGAAGTGTATCAGTAAGAGCCTAGGTTTGGATCTTGTTAGAACAGAGGGGTGTCAGTGAGATCCAAGGATTAGATAGCAATGGAACAAAGGTGTGACGGGTAAAGTCTAGGTTTATATTTAGGTAAAACAGAGGTGTGAGAGTAACAATCTAGGTTTAGAGCGTGTTGGAACAGAAGTGTATCAGTAAGAGCCTAGGTTTGGATCTTGTTAGACCAGAAGTGATACATTTAGAGCCTAGGTTTAGATTGTGTTAGAACAAAGGTGTGACGAGTTATGTCTAGGTTTAGATTTAGTTGGAACAGGGGTGTGACAGTAATAGTCTAGGTTGGGATCTTGTTGGAACAGAGGTATGGCGGTTATAATCTAACTTTAGAGCGTGTTGGAACAGAAGTGTATCAGTTAGAGCCTAAGTTTGGATATTTTTGGAACAGAGGTGTGACAGTAATAATCTAGGTTTAGAGAGTGTTGGAACAAAGGTGTCACAGTAAGAACCTAGGTTTGGATCGTGTTTAATTAGTAGTGTGACAATTAAAGTCTATGTTGAGATTGTGCTGGAATAGGGGTGTGTTACAGTAATAGTCTAGGTTTAGAGGGTGCTGAAACATAGGTGTGACAGTTAGATCATAGGTTATGATCATGTTGAAACAGAGGGGTGTCACTAAGATCCAAGGATTAGGTAGCAATGGAACAAAAGTGTGACAGTGAGAGTCTAGGTTTGGATCTTGTTAGAACAGAAGTTTGACATTTAGAGTCTAGGTTTAGATTGTGATGGAACCAAGGTGTGACAGTTAGAGTCTATGGTTAGATCGTGTTCGTACTGAGGTGTGACAGTTAGAGTCTAGGTTTAGAGCGTTTTGGAACAGAAGTGTATCAGTAAGAGCCTAGGTTAGGATCTTGTTGGAACAGAGGTGTGACAGTTATAATCTAGGTTTAGAGCGTGTTGGAACAAAGGTGTGACGAGTTATGTCTAGGTTTAGATTTAGTTGGAACAGAGGTGTGACAGTAATAGTCTAGGTTAGGATCTTGTTGGAACAGAGGTGTGACGGTTATAATCTAACTTTAGAGCGTGTTGAAACAGAAGTGTATCAGTTAGAGCCTAAGTTTGGATATTTTTGGAACAGAGGTGTGACAGTGAGATCCAAAGATTAGATAGCAATGGAACAAAAGAGTGACAGTAAGAGTCTAGGTTTAGATATTGTTGAAACAGAGGTGTGACGGTTATAATCTAGGGTAAGAGCGTGTTGGAACAGAAGTGTATCAGTTAGAGCCTAAGTTTGGATCTTTTTGGAACAAAGGTGTGACAGTAAGAGTCTAGGTTTAGATGGTGTTGAAACAAAGGTGTGACGGGTAAAGTCTAGGTTTAGATTTAGTGGAACAGAGGTGTGACTGTAATAATCTAGGTTAAGAGAGTGTTGGAACAAAGGTGTGACAGTAAGAACCTAGGTTTGGATCGTGTTTAATTAGTAGTCTGACAATTAAGTCTATGTTGAGATTGTGCTAGAACAGGGGTGTGTTACAGTAATAGTCTAGGTTTAGAGGGTGCTGAAACATAGGTGTGACAGTTAGATCATAGGTTATGATCATGTTGAAACAGAGGGGAGTCACTAAGATCCAAGGATTCGGTAGCAATGGAACAAAAGTGTGACAGTGAGAGTCTAGGTTTGAATCTTGTTAGAACAGAAGTGGGACATTTAGAGTCTAGGTTTAGATTGTGTTGGAACAGGGGTATTACAGTTATAGTCTAGGTTAGGATCTTGTTGGAACAGAGGTGTGACAGTTATAATCTAGGTTTAGAGCGTGTTGGAACAGAAGTGTATCAGTAAGAGCCTAGGTTTGGATCTTGTTAGAACAGAGGTGTGACAGTGAGAATCTAGGTTTAGATTGTGTTGGAAAAAAGGTGTGACAGGTAAAGTCTAGGTTAAGATTTAGTTGAAACAGAGGTATGACAGTAATAGTCTAGGTTAGGATCTTGTTGGAACAGAGGTGTGACAGTTATAATCTAGGTTTAGAGCGTGTTGGAACAGAAGTGTATCAGTAAGAGCCTTGGTTTGGATCTTGTTAGAACAGAAGTGTGACATTTAGAGTCTAGGTTTAGATTGTGTTGGAACAGGGGTGTTACAGTAATAGTCTAGGTTCAGAGCGCTGTAATACATAGATGTGACGGGTAGATCCTAGGTTAAGATCATGTTGAAGCAGAGGGGTGTCAGTGAGATCTAAGGATTAGGTAGAAATGAAACAAAAGTGTGACAGTGAGAGTCTAGGTATAGATCGTGTTGAAACCGAAGTGTGACATTTAGAGTCGAGGTTTAGAGTGTGATAAAACCAAGGTGTGACAGTTTAAGCATAGGATTTGTGCGTGTTGGTACAAACGTGTAACAGTGAGAGTCTTAGAACATAGGTTAGGATCTTGTTAGAACAGAAGTGTGACATTTAGAGTCTAGGTTTAGATTGTGTTGGAACAGGGGTGTTACAGTAATAGTCTAGGTTTAGAGCGTGCTGAAACATAGGTGGGACGGTTAGAGCCTAGGTTAAGATCATGTTGAAACAGAGGGGTGTCAGTGAGATCCGAAGATTAGATAGCAATGGAACAAAAGAGTGACAGTGAGAGTCTAGGTTTAGATATTGTAGAAACAGAGGTGTGACGGTTATAATCTAGGGTAAGAGCGTGTTGGAACAGAAGTGTATCAGTTAGAGCCTAAGTTTGGATCTTTTTGGAACAGAGGTGTGACAGTTAGAGTCTAGGTTTAGATGGTGTTGGAACAAAGGTGTGACGTGTAAAGTCTAGGTTTAGATTTAGTTGAAACAAAGGTGTGACTGGTACAGTCTAGGTTTAGATTTAGTTGAAACAGAGGTATGACAGTAATAGTCTAGGTTTAGATTGTGTTGGAACAGGGGTATTACAGTTATAGTCTAGGTTAGAAACTTGTTGGAACAGAGGTGTGACAGTTATAATCTAGGTTTAGAGCGTGTTGGAACAGAAGTGTATCAGTAAGAGCCTAGGTTTGGATCTTGTTAGAACAGAGGTGTGACAGTGAGAATCTAGGTTTAGATTGTGTTGGAAAAAAGGTGTGACAGGTAAAGTCTAGGTTAAGATTTAGTTGAAACAGAGGTATGACAGTAATAGTCTAGGTTAGGATCTTGTTGGAACAGAGGTGTGACAGTTATAATCTAGGTTTAGAGCGTGTTGGAACAGAAGTGTATCAGTAAGAGCCTTGGTTTGGATCCTGTTAGAACAGAAGTGTGACAGTGAGAATCTAGGTTTAGATTGTGTTGGAACAAAGGTATGACGGGTAAAGTCTAGGTTAAGATTTAGTTGAAACAGAGGTGTGACAGTAATAGTCTAGGTTAGGATCTTGTTGGAACAGAGGTGTGACAGTAATAGTCTAGGTTTAGATTGTGTTGGAACAGGGGTGTTACAGTAATAGTCTAGGTTTAGAGCGTGCTGAAACATAGGTGGGACAGTTAGAGACTAGGTTAAGATCATGTTGAAACAGGGAGTGTCAGTGAGATCCAAAGATTAGATAGCAATGGAACAAAAGAGTGACATGAGAGTCTAGGGTTAGAGCGTGTTGGAACAGAAGTGTATCAGTTAGAGCCTAAGTTTGGATCTTTTTGGAACAGAGGTGTGACAGCGAGAGTCAGGGTTTAGATGGTGTTGGAACAAAGGTGTGACGGGTAAAGTCTAGGTTTAGATTTAGTTGAAACAGAGGTGTGACAGTAATAGTCTAGGTTAGGATCTTGTTGGAACAGAGGTGTGACAGTTATAATCTAGGTTTAGAGCGTGTTGGAACAGAAGTGTATCTGTAAGAGCCTTGGTTTGGATCTTGTTAGAAGAAAAGTGTGACATTTAGAGTCTAGGTTTAGATTGTGTTGGAACAGGGGTGTTACAGTAATAGTCTAGGTTTGGATCTTGTTAGAACAGAGGGGTGTCAGTGAGATCCAAGGATTAGATAGCAATGGAACAAAGGTGTGACGGGTAAAGTCTAGGTTTATATTTAGGTGAAACAGAGGTGTGACAGTAATAGTCTAGGTTAGGATCTTGTTGGAACAGAGGTGTGAGAGTAACAATATAGGTTTAGAGCGTGTTAGAACAGAAGTGTATCAGTAAGAGCCTAGGTTTGGATCTTGTTAGAACAGAAGTGTGACATTTAGAGTCTAGGTTTAGATTGTGTTGGAACAAAGGTGTGACGAGTTATGTCTAGGTTTAGATTTAGTTGGAACAGAGGTGTGACAGTAATAGTCTAGGTTAGGATCTTGTTGGAACAGAGGTGTGACGGTTATAATCTAACTTTAGAGCGTGTTGGAACAGAAGTGTATCAGTAAGAGCCTAGGTTTGGATCTTGTTAGAACAGAAGTGTGACATTTAGAGTCTAGGTTTAGATTGTGTTGGAACAAAGGTGTGACGAGTAAAGTCTAGGTTTAGATTTAGTTGGAGCAGATGTGTATCAGTAAGAGCCTAGGTTTGGATCTTGTTAGAACAGAGGTGTGACAGTGAGAATCTAAGTTTAGATTGTTTTGGAACAAAGGTGTGACGCGTAAAGTCTAGGTTAGATTTAGTTGAAACAGAGGTTTGACAGTAATAGTCTAGGTTTAGATTGTGTTGGAACAGGGGTGTTACAGTAATAGTCTAGGTTTAGAGCGTGCTGAAACATAGGTGGGACAGTTAGAGACTAGGTTAAGATCATGTTGAAACAGGGAGTGTCAGTGAGATCCAAAGATTAGATAGCAATGGAACAAAAGAGTGACATGAGAGTCTAGGGTTAGAGCGTGTTGGAACAGAAGTGTATCAGTTAGAGCCTAAGTTTGGATCTTTTTGGAACAGAGGTGTGACAGCGAGAGTCAGGGTTTAGATGGTGTTGGAACAAAGGTGTGACGGGTAAAGTGTAGGTTTAGATTTAGTTGAAACAGAGGTGTGACAGTAATAGTCTAGGTTAGGATCTTGTTGGAACAGAGGTGTGACAGTTATAATCTAGGTTTAGAGCGTGTTGGAACAGAAGTGTATCTGTAAGAGCCTTGGTTTGGATCTTGTTAGAAGAAAAGTGTGACATTTAGAGTCTAGGTTTAGATTGTGTTGGAACAGGGGTGTTACAGTAATAGTCTAGGTTTGGATCTTGTTAGAACAGAGGGGTGTCAGTGAGATCCAAGGATTAGATAGCAATGGAACAAAGGTGTGACGGGTAAAGTCTAGGTTTATATTTAGGTGAAACAGAGGTGTGACAGTAATAGTCTAGGTTAGGATCTTGTTGGAACAGAGGTGTGAGAGTAACAATATAGGTTTAGAGCGTGTTAGAACAGAAGTGTATCAGTAAGAGCCTAGGTTTGGATCTTGTTAGAACAGAAGTGTGACATTTAGAGTCTAGGTTTAGATTGTGTTGGAACAAAGGTGTGACGAGTTATGTCTAGGTTTAGATTTAGTTGGAACAGAGGTGTGACAGTAATAGTCTAGGTTAGGATCTTGTTGGAACAGAGGTGTGACGGTTATAATCTAACTTTAGAGCGTGTTGGAACAGAAGTGTATCAGTAAGAGCCTAGGTTTGGATCTTGTTAGAACAGAAGTGTGACATTTAGAGTCTAGGTTTAGATTGTGTTGGAACAAAGGTGTGACGAGTAAAGTCTAGGTTTAGATTTAGTTGGAGCAGATGTGTATCAGTAAGAACCTAGGTTTGGATCTTGTTAGAACAGAAGTGTGACATTTAGAGTCTAGGTTTAGATTGTGTTGGAACAGGGGTGTTACAGTAATAGTCTAGGTTCAGAGCGCTGTAAACATAGATGTGACGGTTAGATCCTAGGTTAAGATCATGTTGGAGCAGAGGGGTGTCAGTGAGATCTAAGGATTAGGTAGAAATGAAACAAAAGTGTGACAGTTAGAGTCTAGGTTTAGATCGTGTTGAAACAGAAGTGTGACATTTAGAGTCGAGGTTTAGAGTGTGATAAAACCAAGGTGTGACAGTTTAAGCCTAGGATTTGTGCGTGTTGGTACAAACGTGTAACAGTGAGAGTCTAGGTTTAGATCGTGTTAGAACATAGGTGAGAAAGTTAGAGTCTAGGTTTAGATCGTGTAGGAACCGAGATGTGACAGTTAGAGTCTAGGTTTAGATCGTGTTGGAACAGAGGTGTGACATTTAGAGTCTAGGTTTAGATTGTGTTGGAACAGGAGTGTATCAGTTAGAACCTAGGTTTAGATCGTGTTGAAACAGAAGTGTGACATTTAGAGTCTAGGTTTAAATCGTGATGGAACCAAGGTGTGACAGTTAGAGTCTATGGTTAGATCGTGTTCAAACTGAGGTGTGACAGTTAGAGTCAAGGTTTAGAGCGTGTTGGAACAGAAGTGTATCAGTAAGAGCCTAGGTTTGGATCTTGTTAGAACAGAGGGGTGTCAGTGAGATCCAAGGATTAGATAGCAATGGAACAAAGGTGTGACGGGTAAAGTCTAGGTTTATATTTAGGTAAAACAGAGGTGTGAGAGTAACAATCTAGGTTTAGAGCGTGTTGGAACAGAAGTGTATCAGTAAGAGCCTAGGTTTGGATCTTGTTAGACCAGAAGTGATACATTTAGAGCCTAGGTTTAGATTGTGTTAGAACAAAGGTGTGACGAGTTATGTCTAGGTTTAGATTTAGTTGGAACAGGGGTGTGACAGTAATAGTCTAGGTTGGGATCTGGTTGGAACAGAGGTATGGCGGTTATAATCTAACTTTAGAGCGTGTTGGAACAGAAGTGTATCAGTTAGAGCCTAAGTTTGGATATTTTTGGAACAGAGGTGTGACAGTAATAATCTAGGTTTAGAGAGTGTTGGAACAAAGGTGTCACAGTAAGAACCTAGGTTTGGATCGTGTTTAATTAGTAGTGTGACAATTAAAGTCTATGTTGAGATTGTGCTGGAATAGGGGTGTGTTACAGTAATAGTCTAGGTTTAGAGGGTGCTGAAACATAGGTGTGACAGTTAGATCATAGGTTATGATCATGTTGAAACAGAGGGGTGTCACTAAGATCCAAGGATTAGGTAGCAATGGAACAAAAGTGTGACAGTGAGAGTCTAGGTTTGGATCTTGTTAGAACAGAAGTTTGACATTTAGAGTCTAGGTTTAGATTGTGATGGAACCAAGGTGTGACAGTTAGAGTCTATGGTTAGATCGTGTTCGTACTGAGGTGTGACAGTTAGAGTCTAGGTTTAGAGCGTTTTGGAACAGAAGTGTATCAGTAAGAGCCTAGGTTAGGATCTTGTTGGAACAGAGGTGTGACAGTTATAATCTAGGTTTAGAGCGTGTTGGAACAAAGGTGTGACGAGTTATGTCTAGGTTTAGATTTAGTTGGAACAGAGGTGTGACAGTAATAGTCTAGGTTAGGATCTTGTTGGAACAGAGGTGTGACGGTTATAATCTAACTTTAGAGCGTGTTGGAACAGAAGTGTATCAGTTAGAGCCTAAGTTTGGATATTTTTGGAACAGAGGTGTGACAGTGAGATCCAAAGATTAGATAGCAATGGAACAAAAGAGTGACAGTAAGAGTCTAGGTTTAGATATTGTTGAAACAGAGGTGTGACGGTTATAATCTAGGGTAAGAGCGTGTTGGAACAGAAGTGTATCAGTTAGAGCCTAAGTTTGGATCTTTTTGGAACAAAGGTGTGACAGTAAGAGTCTAGGTTTAGATGGTGTTGAAACAAAGGTGTGACGGGTAAAGTCTAGGTTTAGATTTAGTGGAACAGAGGTGTGACTGTAATAATCTAGGTTAAGAGAGTGTTGGAACAAAGGTGTGACAGTAAGAACCTAGGTTTGGATCGTGTTTAATTAGTAGTCTGACAATTAAGTCTATGTTGAGATTGTGCTAGAACAGGGGTGTGTTACAGTAATAGTCTAGGTTTAGAGGGTGCTGAAACATAGGTGTGACAGTTAGATCATAGGTTATGATCATGTTGAAACAGAGGGGAGTCACTAAGATCCAAGGATTCGGTAGCAATGGAACAAAAGTGTGACAGTGAGAGTCTAGGTTTGAATCTTGTTAGAACAGAAGTGGGACATTTAGAGTCTAGGTTTAGATTGTGTTGGAACAGGGGTATTACAGTTATAGTCTAGGTTAGGATCTTGTTGGAACAGAGGTGTGACAGTTATAATCTAGGTTTAGAGCGTGTTGGAACAGAAGTGTATCAGTAAGAGCCTAGGTTTGGATCTTGTTAGAACAGAGGTGTGACAG
This sequence comes from Acanthosoma haemorrhoidale, assembly GCA_930367205.1. Taxonomy (NCBI): domain Eukaryota; kingdom Metazoa; phylum Arthropoda; class Insecta; order Hemiptera; family Acanthosomatidae; genus Acanthosoma; species Acanthosoma haemorrhoidale. Next base: position 153,657 of record CAKNEZ010000017.1, read on the forward strand.
TGAGAATCTAGGTTTAGATTGTGTTGGAAAAAAGGTGTGACAGGTAAAGTCTAGGTTAAGATTTAGTTGAAACAGAGGTATGACAGTAATAGTCTAGGTTAGGATCTTGTTGGAACAGAGGTGTGACAGTTATAATCTAGGTTTAGAGCGTGTTGGAACAGAAGTGTATCAGTAAGAGCCTTGGTTTGGATCTTGTTAGAACAGAAGTGTGACATTTAGAGTCTAGGTTTAGATTGTGTTGGAACAGGGGTGTTACAGTAATAGTCTAGGTTCAGAGCGCTGTAATACATAGATGTGACGGGTAGATCCTAGGTTAAGATCATGTTGAAGCAGAGGGGTGTCAGTGAGATCTAAGGATTAGGTAGAAATGAAACAAAAGTGTGACAGTGAGAGTCTAGGTATAGATCGTGTTGAAACCGAAGTGTGACATTTAGAGTCGAGGTTTAGAGTGTGATAAAACCAAGGTGTGACAGTTTAAGCATAGGATTTGTGCGTGTTGGTACAAACGTGTAACAGTGAGAGTCTTAGAACATAGGTTAGGATCTTGTTAGAACAGAAGTGTGACATTTAGAGTCTAGGTTTAGATTGTGTTGGAACAGGGGTGTTACAGTAATAGTCTAGGTTTAGAGCGTGCTGAAACATAGGTGGGACGGTTAGAGCCTAGGTTAAGATCATGTTGAAACAGAGGGGTGTCAGTGAGATCCGAAGATTAGATAGCAATGGAACAAAAGAGTGACAGTGAGAGTCTAGGTTTAGATATTGTAGAAACAGAGGTGTGACGGTTATAATCTAGGGTAAGAGCGTGTTGGAACAGAAGTGTATCAGTTAGAGCCTAAGTTTGGATCTTTTTGGAACAGAGGTGTGACAGTTAGAGTCTAGGTTTAGATGGTGTTGGAACAAAGGTGTGACGTGTAAAGTCTAGGTTTAGATTTTGTTGAAACAAAGGTGTGACTGGTACAGTCTAGGTTTAGATTTAGTTGGAACAGAGGTGTGACAGTAATAGTCTAGGTTTAGATTGTGTTGGAACAGGGGTATTACAGTTATAGTCTAGGTTAGAAACTTGTTGGAACAGAGGTGTGACAGTTATAATCTAGGTTTAGAGCGTGTTGGAACAGAAGTGTATCAGTAAGAGCCTAGGTTTGGATCTTGTTAGAACAGAGGTGTGACAGTGAGAATCTAGGTTTAGATTGTGTTGGAAAAAAGGTGTGACAGGTAAAGTCTAGGTTAAGATTTAGTTGAAACAGAGGTATGACAGTAATAGTCTAGGTTAGGATCTTGTTGGAACAGAGGTGTGACAGTTATAATCTAGGTTTAGAGCGTGTTGGAACAGAAGTGTATCAGTAAGAGCCTTGGTTTGGATCCTGTTAGAACAGAAGTGTGACAGTGAGAATCTAGGTTTAGATTGTGTTGGAACAAAGGTATGACGGGTAAAGTCTAGGTTAAGATTTAGTTGAAACAGAGGTGTGACAGTAATAGTCTAGGTTAGGATCTTGTTGGAACAGAGGTGTGACAGTAATAGTCTAGGTTTAGATTGTGTTGGAACAGGGGTGTTACAGTAATAGTCTAGGTTTAGAGCGTGCTGAAACATAGGTGGGACAGTTAGAGACTAAGTTTGGATATTTTTGGCACAGAGGTGTGACAGTGAGAGTCTAGGTTTAGATGGTGTTGGCACAGAGGTGTGACAGTGAGAGTCTAGGTTTAGAGAGTGTTGGAACAAAGGTGTGACAGTAAGAACCTAGGTTTGGATCGTGTTTAATTAGTAGTGTGACAATTAAAGTCTATGTTGAGATTGTGCTGGAACAGGGGTGTGTTACAGTAATAGTCTAGGTTTAGAGGGTGCTGAAACATAGGTGTGACAGTTAGATCATAGGTTATGATCATGTTGAAACAGAGGGGTGTCACTAAGATCCAAGGATTAGGTAGCAATGGAACAAAAGTGTGACAGTGAGAGTCTAGGTTTGGATCTTGTTAGAACAGAAGTGTGACATTTAGAGTTTAGGTTTAGATTGTGTTGGAACAGGGGTGCTAAAGTAATAGTCTAGGTTTAGAGCGTGCTGAAACATAGGTGGGACGGTTAGAGCCTAGGTTAAGATCATGTTAAAACAGAGGGGTGTCAGTGAGATCCAAGGATTAGATAGCAATGGAACAAAAGTGTGACAGTTAGAGTCTAGGTTTAGGTCGTGTAGGAACCAAGGCGTGACAGTTTAAGCCTAGGATTTGTGCGTGTTGGTACAAACGTGTAACAGTGAGAGTCTAGGTTTAGATCGTGTTAGAACAAAGGTGAGACGGTCAGAGTCTAGGTTTAGGTCGTGTAGGAACCGAGTTGTGGCAGTTAGAGTCTAGGTTAGGATCTTGTTGGAACAGAGGTTTGACAGTCATAATCTAGTTTAAGAGTGTGTTGGAACAGGAGTGTATCAGTTAGAACCTAGGTTTAGATCGTGTTGAAACAGAAGTGTGACATTTAGAGTCTAGGTTTAAATCGTGATGGAACCAAGGTGTGACAGTTAGAGTCTATGGTTAGATCGTGTTCGAACTGAGGTGTGACAGTTAGAGTCTAGGTTTAGAGCGTGTTGGAACAAAAGTGTATCAGTAAGAGCCTAGGTTTGGATCTTGTTAGAACAGAGGGGTGTCAGTGAGATCCAAGGATTAGATAGCAATGGAACAAAAGTGTGACAGTGAGAGTCTAGGTTTGGATCTTGTTAGAACAGAAGTGTGACATTTAGAGTCTAGGTTTAGATTGTGTTGGAACAGGGGTGTTACAGTTATAGTCTAGGTTAGGATCTTGTTGGAACAGAGGTGTGACAGTTATAATCTAGGTTTAGAGCGTGTTGGAACAGAAGTGTATCAGTAAGAGCCTAGGTTTGGATCTTGTTAGAACAGAGGTGTGACAGTGAGAATCTAAGTTTAGATTGTTTTGGAACAAAGGTGTGACGCGTAAAGTCTAGGTTAGATTTAGTTGAAACAGAGGTTTGACAGTAATAGTCTAGGTTTAGATTGTGTTGGAACAGGGGTGTTACAGTAATAGTCTAGGTTTAGAGCGTGCTGAAACATAGGTGGGACAGTTAGAGACTAGGTTAAGATCATGTTGAAACAGGGAGTGTCAGTGAGATCCAAAGATTAGATAGCAATGGAACAAAAGAGTGACATGAGAGTCTAGGGTTAGAGCGTGTTGGAACAGAAGTGTATCAGTTAGAGCCTAAGTTTGGATCTTTTTGGAACAGAGGTGTGACAGCGAGAGTCAGGGTTTAGATGGTGTTGGAACAAAGGTGTGACGGGTAAAGTCTAGGTTTAGATTTAGTTGAAACAGAGGTGTGACAGTAATAGTCTAGGTTAGGATCTTGTTGGAACAGAGGTGTGACAGTTATAATCTAGGTTTAGAGCGTGTTGGAACAGAAGTGTATCTTTAAGAGCCTTGGTTTGGATCTTGTTAGAAGAAAAGTGTGACATTTAGAGTCTAGGTTTAGATTGTGTTGGAACAGGGGTGTTACAGTAATAGTCTAGGTTTGGATCTTGTTAGAACAGAGGGGTGTCAGTGAGATCCAAGGATTAGATAGCAATGGAATAAAGGTGTGACGGGTAAAGTCTAGGTTTATATTTAGGTGAAACAGAGGTGTGACAGTAATAGTCTAGGTTAGGATCTTGTTGGAACAGAGGTGTGAGAGTAACAATATAGGTTTAGAGCGTGTTGGAACAGAAGTGTATCAGTAAGAGCCTAGGTTTGGATCTTGTTAGAACAGAAGTGTGACATTTAGAGTCTAGGTTTAGATTGTGTTGGAACAAAGGTGTGACGAGTTATGTCTAGGTTTAGATTTAGTTGGAACAGAGGTGTGACAGTAATAGTCTAGGTTAGGATCTTGTTGGAACAGAGGTGTGACGGTTATAATCTAACTTTAGAGCGTGTTGGAACAGAAGTGTATCAGTAAGAGCCTAGGTTTGGATCTTGTTAGAACAGAAGTGTGACATTTAGAGTCTAGGTTTAGATTGTGTTGGAACAAAGGTGTGACGAGTAAAGTCTAGGTTTAGATTTAGTTGGAGCAGATGTGTATCAGTAAGAACCTAGGTTTGGATCTTGTTAGAACAGAAGTGTGACATTTAGAGTCTAGGTTTAGATTGTGTTGGAACAGGGGTGTTACAGTAATAGTCTAGGTTCAGAGCGCTGTAAACATAGATGTGACGGTTAGATCCTAGGTTAAGATCATGTTGAAGCAGAGGGGTGTCAGTGATATCTAAGGATTAGGTAGAAATGAAACAAAAGTGTGACAGTGAGAGTCTAGGTATAGATCGTGTTGAAACAGAAGTGTGACATTTAGAGTCGAGGTTTAGAGTGTGATAAAACCAAGGTGTGACAGTTTAAGCCTAGGATTTGTGCGTGTTGGTACAAACGTGTAACAGTGAGAGTCTAGGTTTAGATCGTGTTAGAACATAGGTGAGAAAGTTAGAGTCTAGGTTTAGATCGTGTAGGAACCGAGATGTGACAGTTAGAGTCTAGGTTTAGATCGTGTTGGAACAGAAGTGGGACATTTAGAGTCTAGGTTTAGATTGTGTTGGAACAGGGGTATTACAGTTATAGTCTAGGTTAGGATCTTGTTGGAACAGAGGTGTGACAGTTATAATCTAGGTTTAGAGCGTGTTGGAACAGAAGTGTATCAGTAAGAGCCTAGGTTTGGATCTTGTTAGAACAGAGGTGTGACAGTGAGAATCTAGGTTTAGATTGTGTTGGAAAAAAGGTGTGACAGGTAAAGTCTAGGTTAAGATTTAGTTGAAACAGAGGTATGACATTTAGAGTCTAGGTTTAGGTCGTGTAGGAACCGAGTTGTGGCAGTTAGAGTCTAGGTTAGGATCTTGTTGGAACAGATGTTTGACAGTGAGAGTATAGGTATAGATCGTGTTGGAACAAAGGTGTGACAGTTATAATCTAGGTTTAGAGTGTGTTGGAACAGGAGTGTATCAGTTAGAACCTAGGTTTAGATCGTGTTGAAACAGAAGTGTGACATTTAGAGTCTAGGTTAAGATTTAGTTGAAACAGAGGTATGACAGTAATAGTCTAGGTTAGGATCTTGTTGGAACAGAGGTGTGACAGTTATAATCTAGGTTTAGAGCGTGTTGGAACAGAAGTGTATCAGTAAGAGCCTTGGTTTGGATCCTGTTAGAACAGAAGTGTGACAGTGAGAATCTAGGTTTAGATTGTGTTGGAACAAAGGTATGACGGGTAAAGTCTAGGTTAAGATTTAGTTGAAACAGAGGTGTGACAGTAATAGTCTAGGTTAGGATCTTGTTGGAACAGAGGTGTGACAGTTATAATCTAGGTTTAGAGCGTGTTGGAACAGAAGTGTATCAGTAAGAGCCTTGGTTTAGCTCTTGTTAGAAGAAAAGTGTGACATTTAGAGTCTAGGTTTAGATTGTGTTGGAACAAAGGTGTGACGAGTTATGTCTAGGTTTAGATTTAGTTGGAACAGAGGTGTGACAGTAATAGTCTAGGTTAGGATCTTGTTGGAACAAAGGTGTGACGAGTAAAGTCTAGGTTTAGATTTAGTTGGAGCAGATGTGTATCAGTAAGAACCTAGGATTGGATCTTGTTAGAACAGAAGTGTGACATTTAGAGTCTAGGTTTAGATTGTGTTGGAACAGGGGTGTTACAGTAATAGTCTAGGTTCAGAGCGCTGTAAAACATAGATGTGACGGTTAGATCCTAGGTTAAGATCATGTTGAAGCAGAGGGGTGTCAGTGAGATCTAAGGATTAGGTAGAAATGAAACAAAAGTGTGACAGTGAGAGTCTAGGTATAGATCGTGTTGAAACTGAAGTGTGACATTTAGAGTCGAGGTTTAGAGTGTGATAAAACCAAGGTGTGACAGTTTAAGCATAGGATTTGTGCGTGTTGGTACAAACGTGTAACAGTGAGAGTCTTAGAACATAGGTTAGGATCTTGTTGGAACAGAGGTTTAACAAAGAGAGTCTAGGTATAGATCGTATTGTAACTAAGGTGTGACAGTAAGAACCTAGGTTTAGATCGCGTTGAAACAGAAGTCTGACATTTAGAGTCTAGGTTTAGATCGTGATGGAACCAAGGTGTGACAGTTTAAGCCTAGGTTTTGTGCGTGTTGGAAAAAACGTGTAACAGTGAGAGTCTAGGTTTAGATTGTGTTGGAACAGAGGTGTGACAGTAATAGTCTAGGTTAGGATCTTGTTGGAACAGAGGTGTGACGGTTATAATCTAACTTTAGAGCGTGTTGGAACAGAAGTGTATCAGTTAGAGCCTAAGTTTGGATATTTTTGGCACAGAGGTGTGACAGTGAGAGTCTAGGTTTAGATGGTGTTGGCACAGAGGTGTGACAGTGAGAGTCTAGGTTTAGAGAGTGTTGGAACAAAGGTGTGACAGTAAGAACCTAGGTTTGGATCGTGTTTAATTAGTAGTGTGACAATTAAAGTCTATGTTGAGATTGTGCTGGAACAGGGGTGTGTTACAGTAATAGTCTAGGTTTAGAGGGTGCTGAAACATAGGTGTGACAGTTAGATCATAGGTTATGATCATGTTGAAACAGAGGGGTGTCACTAAGATCCAAGGATTAGGTAGCAATGGAACAAAAGTGTGACAGTGAGAGTCTAGGTTTGGATCTTGTTAGAACAGAAGTGTGACATTTAGAGTTTAGGTTTAGATTGTGTTGGAACAGGGGTGCTAAAGTAATAGTCTAGGTTTAGAGCGTGCTGAAACATAGGTGGGACGGTTAGAGCCTAGGTTAAGATCATGTTAAAACAGAGGGGTGTCACTGAGATCCAAGGATTAGGTAGCAATGGAACAAAAGTGTGACAGTTAGAGTCTAGGTTTAGGTCGTGTAGGAACCAAGGCGTGACAGTTTAAGCCTAGGATTTGTGCGTGTTGGTACAAACGTGTAACAGTGAGAGTCTAGGTTTAGATCGTGTTAGAACAAAGGTGAGACGGTCAGAGTCTAGGTTTAGGTCGTGTAGGAACCGAGTTGTGGCAGTTAGAGTCTAGGTTAGGATCTTGTTGGAACAGAGGTTTGACAGTCATAATCTAGTTTTAGAGTGTGTTGGAACAGGAGTGTATCAGTTAGAACCTAGGTTTAGATCGTGTTGAAACAGAAGTGTGACATTTAGAGTCTAGGTTTAAATCGTGATGGAACCAAGGTGTGACAGTTAGAGTCTATGGTTAGATCGTGTTCGAACTGAGGTGTGACAGTTAGAGTCTAGGTTTAGAGCGTGTTGGAACAAAAGTGTATCAGTAAGAGCCTAGGTTTGGATCTTGTTAGAACAGAGGGGTGTCAGTGAGATCCAAGGATTAGATAGCAATGGAACAAAAGTGTGACAGTGAGAGTCTAGGTTTGGATCTTGTTAGAACAGAAGTGTGACATTTAGAGTCTAGGTTTAGATTGTGTTGGAACAGGGGTGTTACAGTTATAGTCTAGGTTAGGATCTTGTTGGAACTGAGGTGTGACAGTTATAATCTAGGTTTAGAGCGTGTTGGAACAGAAGTGTATCAGTAAGAGCCTAGGTTTGGATCTTGTTAGAACAGAGGTGTGACAGTGAGAATCTAAGTTTAGATTGTTTTGGAACAAAGGTGTGACGCGTAAAGTCTAGGTTAGATTTAGTTGAAACAGAGGTTTGACAGTAATAGTCTAGGTTTAGATTGTGTTGGAACAGGGGTGTTACAGTAATAGTCTAGGTTTAGAGCGTGCTGAAACATAGGTGGGACAGTTAGAGACTAGGTTAAGATCATGTTGAAACAGGGAGTGTCAGTGAGATCCAAAGATTAGATAGCAATGGAACAAAAGAGTGACATGAGAGTCTAGGGTTAGAGCGTGTTGGAACAGAAGTGTATCAGTTAGAGCCTAAGTTTGGATCTTTTTGGAACAGAGGTGTGACAGCGAGAGTCAGGGTTTAGATGGTGTTGGAACAAAGGTGTGACGGGTAAAGTCTAGGTTTAGATTTAGTTGAAACAGAGGTGTGACAGTAATAGTCTAGGTTAGGATCTTGTTGGAACAGAGGTGTGACAGTTATAATCTAGGTTTAGAGCGTGTTGGAACAGAAGTGTATCTGTAAGAGCCTTGGTTTGGATCTTGTTAGAAGAAAAGTGTGACATTTAGAGTCTAGGTTTAGATTGTGTTGGAACAGGGGTGTTACAGTAATAGTCTAGGTTTGGATCTTGTTAGAACAGAGGGGTGTCAGTGAGATCCAAGGATTAGATAGCAATGGAATAAAGGTGTGACGGGTAAAGTCTAGGTTTATATTTAGGTGAAACAGAGGTGTGACAGTAATAGTCTAGGTTAGGATCTTGTTGGAACAGAGGTGTGAGAGTAACAATATAGGTTTAGAGCGTGTTGGAACAGAAGTGTATCAGTAAGAGCCTAGGTTTGGATCTTGTTAGAACAGAAGTGTGACATTTAGAGTCTAGGTTTAGATTGTGTTGGAACAAAGGTGTGACGAGTTATGTCTAGGTTTAGATTTAGTTGGAACAGAGGTGTGACAGTAATAGTCTAGGTTAGGATCTTGTTGGAACAGAGGTGTGACGGTTATAATCTAACTTTAGAGCGTGTTGGAACAGAAGTGTATCAGTAAGAGCCTAGGTTTGGATCTTGTTAGAACAGAAGTGTGACATTTAGAGTCTAGGTTTAGATTGTGTTGGAACAAAGGTGTGACGAGTAAAGTCTAGGTTTAGATTTAGTTGGAGCAGATGTGTATCAGTAAGAACCTAGGTTTGGATCTTGTTAGAACAGAAGTGTGACATTTAGAGTCTAGGTTTAGATTGTGTTGGAACAGGGGTGTTACAGTAATAGTCTAGGTTCAGAGCGCTGTAAACATAGATGTGACGGTTAGATCCTAGGTTAAGATCATGTTGAAGCAGAGGGGTGTCAGTGAGATCTAAGGATTAGGTAGAAATGAAACAAAAGTGTGACAGTGAGAGTCTAGGTATAGATCGTGTTGAAACAGAAGTGTGACATTTAGAGTCGAGGTTTAGAGTGTGATAAAACCAAGGTGTGACAGTTTAAGCCTAGGATTTGTGCGTGTTGGTACAAACGTGTAACAGTGAGAGTCTAGGTTTAGATCGTGTTAGAACATAGGTGAGAAAGTTAGAGTCTAGGTTTAGATCGTGTAGGAACCGAGATGTGACAGTTAGAGACTAGGTTTAGATCGTGTTGGAACAGAGGTGTGACATTTAGAGTCTAGGTTTAGATTGTGTTGGAACAGGAGTGTATCAGTTAGAACCTAGGTTTAGATCGTGTTGAAACAGAAGTGTGACATTTAGAGTCTAGGTTTAAATCGTGATGGAACCAAGGTGTGACAGTTAGAGTCTATGGTTAGATCGTGTTCAAACTGAGGTGTGACAGTTAGAGTCAAGGTTTAGAGCGTGTTGGAACAGAAGTGTATCAGTAAGAGCCTAGGTTTGGATCTTGTTAGAACAGAGGGGTGTCAGTGAGATCCAAGGATTAGATAGCAATGGAACAAAGGTGTGACGGGTAAAGTCTAGGTTTATATTTAGGTAAAACAGAGGTGTGAGAGTAACAATCTAGGTTTAGAGCGTGTTGGAACAGAAGTGTATCAGTAAGAGCCTAGGTTTGGATCTTGTTAGACCAGAAGTGATACATTTAGAGCCTAGGTTTAGATTGTGTTAGAACAAAGGTGTGACGAGTTATGTCTAGGTTTAGATTTAGTTGGAACAGAGGTGTGACAGTAATAGTCTAGGTTAGGATCTTGTTGGAACAGAGGTATGACAGTAATAATCTAGGTTTAGAGAGTGTTGGAACAAAGGTGTCACAGTAAGAACCTAGGTTTGGATCGTGTTTAATTAGTAGTGTGACAATTAAAGTCTATGTTGAGATTGTGCTGGAATAGGGGTGTGTTACAGTAATAGTCTAGGTTTAGAGGGTGCTGAAACATAGGTGTGACAGTTAGATCATAGGTTATGATCATGTTGAAACAGAGGGGTGTCACTAGGTTTGGATCTTGTTAGAACAGAAGTTTGACATTTAGAGTCTAGGTTTAGATTGTGATGGAACCAAGGTGTGACAGTTAGAGTCTATGGTTAGATCGTGTTCGTACTGAGGTGTGACAGTTAGAGTCTAGGTTTAGAGCGTTTTGGAACAGAAGTGTATCAGTAAGAGCCTAGGTTAGGATCTTGTTGGAACAGAGGTGTGACAGTTATAATCTAGGTATAGAGCGAGTTGGAACAAAGGTGTGACGAGTTATGTCTAGGTTTAGATTTAGTTGGAACAATGGTGTGACAGTAATAGTCTAGGTTAGGATCTTGTTGGAACAGAGGTGTGACGGTTATAATCTAACTTTAGAGCGTGTTGAAACAGAAGTGTATCAGTTAGAGCCAAAGTTTGGATATTTTTGGAACAGAGGTGTGACAGTGAGATCCAAAGATTAGATAGCAATGGAACAAAAGAGTGACAGTAAGAGTCTTGGTTTAGATATTGTTGAAACAGAGGTGTGACGGTTATAATCTAGGGTAAGAGCGTGTTGGAACAGAAGTGTATCAGTTAGAGCCTAAGTTTGGATCTTTTTGGAACAAAGGTGTGACAGTAAGAGTCTAGGTTTAGATGGTGTTGAAACAAAGGTGTGACGGGTAAAGTCTAGGTTTAGATTTAGTGGAACAGAGGTGTGACTGTAATAATCTAGGTTAAGAGAGTGTTGGAACAAAGGTGTGACAGTAAGAACCTAGGTTTGGATCGTGTTTAATTAGTAGTCTGACAATTAAGTCTATGTTGAGATTGTGCTAGAACAGGGGTGTGTTACAGTAATAGTCTAGGTTTAGAGGGTGCTGAAACATAGGTGTGACAGTTAGATCATAGGTTATGATCATGTTGAAACAGAGGGGAGTCACTAAGATCCAAGGATTCGGTAGCAATGGAACAAAAGTGTGACAGTGAGAGTCTAGGTTTGAATCTTGTTAGAACAGAAGTGGGACATTTAGAGTCTAGGTTTAGATTGTGTTGGAACAGGGGTATTACAGTTATAGTCTAGGTTAGAAACTTGTTGGAACAGAGGTGTGACAGTTATAATCTAGGTTTAGAGCGTGTTGGAACAGAAGTGTATCAGTAAGAGCCTAGGTTTGGATCTTGTTAGAACAGAGGTGTGACAGTGAGAATCTAGGTTTAGATTGTGTTGGAAAAAAGGTGTGACAGGTAAAGTCTAGGTTAAGATTTAGTTGAAACAGAGGTATGACAGTAATAGTCTAGGTTAGGATCTTGTTGGAACAGAGGTGTGACAGTTATAATCTAGGTTTAGAGCGTGTTGGAACAGAAGTGTATCAGTAAGAGCCTTGGTTTGGATCTTGTTAGAACAGAAGTGTGACATTTAGAGTCTAGGTTTAGATTGTGTTGGAACAGAGGTGTGACAGTAATAGTCTAGGTTTAGAGCGTGCTGAAACATAGGTGGGACGGTTAGAGCCTAGGTTAAGATCATGTTGAAACAGAGGGGTGTCAGTGAGATCCGAAGATTAGATAGCAATGGAACAAAAGAGTGACAGTGAGAGTCTAGGTTTAGATATTGTAGAAACAGAGGTGTGACGGTTATAATCTAGGGTAAGAGCGTGTTGGAACAGAAGTGTATCAGTTAGAGCCTAAGTTTGGATCTTTTTGGAACAGAGGTGTGACAGTGAGAATCTAGGTTTAGATGGTGTTGGAACAAAGGTGTGACGTGTAAAGTCTAGGTTTAGATTTAGTTGAAACAAAGGTGTGACTGGTACAGTCTAGGTTTAGATTTAGTTGGAACAGAGGTGTGACAGTAATAGTCTAGGTTTAGATTGTGTTGGAACAGGGGTATTACAGTTATAGTCTAGGTTAGAAACTTGTTGGAACAGAGGTGTGACAGTTATAATCTAGGTTTAGAGCGTGTTGGAACAGAAGTGTATCAGTAAGAGCCTAGGTTTGGATCTTGTTAGAACAGAGGTGTGACAGTGAGAATCTAGGTTTAGATTGTGTTGGAAAAAAGGTGTGACAGGTAAAGTCTAGGTTAAGATTTAGTTGAAACAGAGGTATGACAGTAATAGTCTAGGTTAGGATCTTGTTGGAACAGAGGTGTGACAGTTATAATCTAGGTTTAGAGCGTGTTGGAACAGATGTGTATCAGTAAGAGCCTTGGTTTGGATCCTGTTAGAACAGAAGTGTGACAGTGAGAATCTAGGTTTAGATTGTGTTGGAACAAAGGTATGACGGGTAAAGTCTAGGTTAAGATTTAGTTGAAACAGAGGTGTGACAGTAATAGTCTAGGTTAGGATCTTGTTGGAACAGAGGTGTGACAGTTATAATCTAGGTTTAGAGCGTGTTGGAACAGAAGTGTATCAGTAAGAGCCTTGGTTTAGATCTTGTTAGAAGAAAAGTGTGACATTTAGAGTCTAGGTTTAGATTGTGTTGGAACAAAGGTGTGACGAGTAAAGTCTAGGTTTAGATTTAGTTGGAGCAGATGTGTATCAGTAAGAACCTAGGTTTGGATCTTGTTAGAACAGAAGTGTGACATTTAGAGTCTAGGTTTAGATTGTGTTGGAACAGGGGTATTACAGTTATAGTCTAGGTTCAGAGCGCTGTAAAACATAGATGTGACGGTTAGATCCTAGGTTAAGATCATGTTGAAGCAGAGGGGTGTCAGTGAGATCTAAGGATTAGGTAGAAATGAAACAAAAGTGTGACAGTGAGAGTCTAGGTATAGATCGTGTTGAAACTGAAGTGTGACATTTAGAGTCGAGGTTTAGAGTGTGATAAAACCAAGGTGTGACAGTTTAAGCATAGGATTTGTGCGTGTTGGTACAAACGTGTAACAGTGAGAGTCTTAGAACATAGGTTAGGATCTTGTTAGAACAGAAGTGTGACATTTAGAGTCTAGGTTTAGATTGTGTTGGAACAGGGGTGTTACAGTAATAGTCTAGGTTTAGAGCGTGCTGAAACATAGGTGGGACGGTGAGAGCCTAGGTTAAGATCATGTTGAAACAGAGGGGTGTCAGTGAGATCCGAAGATTAGATAGCAATGGAACAAAAGAGTGACAGTGAGAGTCTAGGTTTAGATATTGTAGAAACAGAGGTGTGACGGTTATAATCTAGGGTAAGAGCGTGTTGGAACAGAAGTGTATCAGTTAGAGCCTAAGTTTGGATCTTTTTGGAACAGAGGTGTGACAGTTAGAGTCTAGGTTTAGATGGTGTTGGAACAAAGGTGTGACGTGTAAAGTCTAGGTTTAGATTTAGTTGAAACAAAGGTGTGACTGGTACAGTCTAGGTTTAGATTTAGTTGGAACAGAGGTGTGACAGTAATAGTCTAGGTTTAGATTGTGTTGGAACAGGGGTATTACAGTTATAGTCTAGGTTAGAAACTTGTTGGAACAGAGGTGTGACAGTTATAATCTAGGTTTAGAGCGTGTTGGAACAGAAGTGTATCAGTAAGAGCCTAGGTTTGGATCTTGTTAGAACAGAGGTGTGACAGTGAGAATCTAGGTTTAGATTGTGTTGGAAAAAAGGTGTGACAGGTAAAGTCTAGGTTAAGATTTAGTTGAAACAGAGGTATGACAGTAATAGTCTAGGTTAGGATCTTGTTGGAACAGAGGTGTGACAGTTATAATCTAGGTTTAGAGCGTGTTGGAACAGAAGTGTATCAGTAAGAGCCTTGGTTTGGATCCTGTTAGAACAGAAGTGTGACAGTGAGAATCTAGGTTTAGATTGTGTTGGAACAAAGGTATGACGGGTTATGTCTAGGTTTAGATTTAGTTGGAACAGAGGTGTGACAGTAATAGTCTAGGTTAGGATCTTGTTGGAACAAAGGTGTGACGAGTAAAGTCTAGGTTTAGATTTAGTTGGAGCAGATGTGTATCAGTAAGAACCTAGGTTTGGATCTTGTTAGAACAGAAGTGTGACATTTAGAGTCTAGGTTTAGATTGTGTTGGAACCGGGGTGTTACAGTAATAGTCTAGGTTCAGAGCGCTGTAAAACATAGATGTGACGGTTAGATCCTAGGTTAAGATCATGTTGAAGCAGAGGGGTGTCAGTGAGATCTAAGGATTAGGTAGAAATGAAACAAAAGTGTGACAGTGAGAGTCTAGGTATAGATCGTGTTGAAACTGAAGTGTGACATTTAGAGTCGAGGTTTAGAGTGTGATAAAACCAAGGTGTGACAGTTTAAGCATAGGATTTGTGCGTGTTGGTACAAACGTGTAACAGTGAGAGTCTTAGAACATAGGTTAGGATCTTGTTGGAACAGAGGTTTAACAAAGAGAGTCTAGGTATAGATCGTATTGTAACTAAGGTGTGACAGTAAGAACCTAGGTTTAGATCGCGTTGAAACAGAAGTCTGACATTTAGAGTCTAGGTTTAGATCGTGATGGAACCAAGGTGTGACAGTTTAAGCCTAGGTTTTGTGCGTGTTAGAAAAAACGTGTAACAGTGAGAGTCTAGGTTTAGATTGTGTTGGAACAGAGGTGTGACAGTAATAGTCTAGGTTAGGATCTTGTTGGAACAGAGGTGTGACGGTTATAATCTAACTTTAGAGCGTGTTGGAACAGAAGTGTATCAGTTAGAGCCTAAGTTTGGATATTTTTGGCACAGAGGTGTGACAGTGAGAGTCTAGGTTTAGATGGTGTTGGCACAGAGGTGTGACAGTGAGAGTCTAGGTTTAGAGAGTGTTGGAACAAAGGTGTGACAGTAAGAACCTAGGTTTGGATCGTGTTTAATTAGTAGTGTGACAATTAAAGTCTATGTTGAGATTGTGCTGGAACAGGGGTGTGTTACAGTAATAGTCTAGGTTTAGAGGGTGCTGAAACATAGGTGTGACAGTTAGATCATAGGTTATGATCATGTTGAAACAGAGGGGTGTCACTAAGATCCAAGGATTAGGTAGCAATGGAACAAAAGTGTGACAGTGAGAGTCTAGGTTTGGATCTTGTTAGAACAGAAGTGTGACATTTAGAGTTTAGGTTTAGATTGTGTTGGAACAGGGGTGCTAAAGTAATAGTCTAGGTTTAGAGCGTGCTGAAACATAGGTGGGACGGTTAGAGCCTAGGTTAAGATCATGTTAAAACAGAGGGGTGTCAGTGAGATCCAAGGATTAGATAGCAATGGAACAAAAGTGTGACAGTTAGAGTCTAGGTTTAGGTCGTGTAGGAACCAAGGCGTGACAGTTTAAGCCTAGGATTTGTGCGTGTTGGTACAAACGTGTAACAGTGAGAGTCTAGGTTTAGATCGTGTTAGAACAAAGGTGAGACGGTCAGAGTCTAGGTTTAGGTCGTGTAGGAACCGAGTTGTGGCAGTTAGAGTCTAGGTTAGGATCTTGTTGGAACAGAGGTTTGACAGTCATAATCTAGTTTTAGAGTGTGTTGGAACAGGAGTGTATCAGTTAGAACCTAGGTTTAGATCGTGTTGAAACAGAAGTGTGACATTTAGAGTCTAGGTTTAAATCGTGATGGAACCAAGGTGTGACAGTTAGAGTCTATGGTTAGATCGTGTTCGAACTGAGGTGTGACAGTTAGAGTCTAGGTTTAGAGCGTGTTGGAACAAAAGTGTATCAGTAAGAGCCTAGGTTTGGATCTTGTTAGAACAGAGGGGTGTCAGTGAGATCCAAGGATTAGATAGCAATGGAACAAAAGTGTGACAGTTAGAGTCTAGGTTTGGATCTTGTTAGAACAGAAGTGTGACATTTAGAGTCTAGGTTTAGATTGTGTTGGAACAGAGGTGTTACAGTTATAGTCTAGGTTAGGATCTTGTTGGAACTGAGGTGTGACAGTTATAATCTAGGTTTAGAGCGTGTTGGAACAGAAGTGTATCAGTAAGAGCCTAGGTTTGGATCTTGTTAGAACAGAGGTGTGACAGTGAGAATCTAAGTTTAGATTGTTTTGGAACAAAGGTGTGACGCGTAAAGTCTAGGTTAGATTTAGTTGAAACAGAGGTTTGACAGTAATAGTCTAGGTTTAGATTGTGTTGGAACAGGGGTGTTACAGTAATAGTCTAGGTTTAGAGCGTGCTGAAACATAGGTGGGACAGTTAGAGACTAGGTTAAGATCATGTTGAAACAGGGAGTGTCAGTGAGATCCAAAGATTAGATAGCAATGGAACAAAAGAGTGACATGAGAGTCTAGGGTTAGAGCGTGTTGGAACAGAAGTGTATCAGTTAGAGCCTAAGTTTGGATCTTTTTGGAACAGAGGTGTGACAGCGAGAGTCAGGGTTTAGATGGTGTTGGAACAAAGGTGTGACGGGTAAAGTCTAGGTTTAGATTTAGTTGAAACAGAGGTGTGACAGTAATAGTCTAGGTTAGGATCTTGTTGGAACAGAGGTGTGACAGTTATAATCTAGGTTTAGAGCGTGTTGGAACAGAAGTGTATCTGTAAGAGCCTTGGTTTGGATCTTGTTAGAAGAAAAGTGTGACATTTAGAGTCTAGGTTTAGATTGTGTTGGAACAGGGGTGTTACAGTAATAGTCTAGGTTTGGATCTTGTTAGAACAGAGGGGTGTCAGTGAGATCCAAGGATTAGATAGCAATGGAACAAAGGTGTGACGGGTAAAGTCTAGGTTTATATTTAGGTGAAACAGAGGTGTGACAGTAATAGTCTAGGTTAGGATCTTGTTGGAACAGAGGTGTGAGAGTAACAATATAGGTTTAGAGCGTGTTAGAACAGAAGTGTATCAGTAAGAGCCTAGGTTTGGATCTTGTTAGAACAGAAGTGTGACATTTAGAGTCTAGGTTTAGATTGTGTTGGAACAAAGGTGTGACGAGTTATGTCTAGGTTTAGATTTAGTTGGAACAGAGGTGTGACAGTAATAGTCTAGGTTAGGATCTTGTTGGAACAGAGGTGTGACGGTTATAATCTAACTTTAGAGCGTGTTGGAACAGAAGTGTATCAGTAAGAGCCTAGGTTTGGATCTTGTTAGAACAGAAGTGTGACATTTAGAGTCTAGGTTTAGATTGTGTTGGAACAAAGGTGTGACGAGTAAAGTCTAGGTTTAGATTTAGTTGGAGCAGATGTGTATCAGTAAGAACCTAGGTTTGGATCTTGTTAGAACAGAAGTGTGACATTTAGAGTCTAGGTTTAGATTGTGTTGGAACAGGGGTGTTACAGTAATAGTCTAGGTTCAGAGCGCTGTAAACATAGATGTGACGGTTAGATCCTAGGTTAAGATCATGTTGGAGCAGAGGGGTGTCAGTGAGATCTAAGGATTAGGTAGAAATGAAACAAAAGTGTGACAGTGAGAGTCTAGGTATAGATCGTGTTGAAACAGAAGTGTGACATTTAGAGTCGAGGTTTAGAGTGTGATAAAACCAAGGTGTGACAGTTTAAGCCTAGGATTTGTGCGTGTTGGTACAAACGTGTAACAGTGAGAGTCTAGGTTTAGATCGTGTTAGAACATAGGTGAGAAAGTTAGAGTCTAGGTTTAGATCGTGTAGGAACCGAGATGTGACAGTTAGAGTCTAGGTTTAGATCGTGTTGGAACAGAGGTGTGACATTTAGAGTCTAGGTTTAGATTGTGTTGGAACAGGAGTGTATCAGTTAGAACCTAGGTTTAGATCGTGTTGAAACAGAAGTGTGACATTTAGAGTCTAGGTTTAAATCGTGATGGAACCAAGGTGTGACAGTTAGAGTCTATGGTTAGATCGTGTTCAAACTGAGGTGTGACAGTTAGAGTCAAGGTTTAGAGCGTGTTGGAACAGAAGTGTATCAGTAAGAGCCTAGGTTTGGATCTTGTTAGAACAGAGGGGTGTCAGTGAGATCCAAGGATTAGATAGCAATGGAACAAAGGTGTGACGGGTAAAGTCTAGGTTTATATTTAGGTAAAACAGAGGTGTGAGAGTAACAATCTAGGTTTAGAGCGTGTTGGAACAGAAGTGTATCAGTAAGAGCCTAGGTTTGGATCTTGTTAGACCAGAAGTGATACATTTAGAGCCTAGGTTTAGATTGTGTTAGAACAAAGGTGTGACGAGTTATGTCTAGGTTTAGATTTAGTTGGAACAGGGGTGTGACAGTAATAGTCTAGGTTGGGATCTTGTTGGAACAGAGGTATGGCGGTTATAATCTAACTTTAGAGCGTGTTGGAACAGAAGTGTATCAGTTAGAGCCTAAGTTTGGATATTTTTGGAACAGAGGTGTGACAGTAATAATCTAGGTTTAGAGAGTGTTGGAACAAAGGTGTCACAGTAAGAACCTAGGTTTGGATCGTGTTTAATTAGTAGTGTGACAATTAAAGTCTATGTTGAGATTGTGCTGGAATAGGGGTGTGTTACAGTAATAGTCTAGGTTTAGAGGGTGCTGAAACATAGGTGTGACAGTTAGATCATAGGTTATGATCATGTTGAAACAGAGGGGTGTCACTAAGATCCAAGGATTAGGTAGCAATGGAACAAAAGTGTGACAGTGAGAGTCTAGGTTTGGATCTTGTTAGAACAGAAGTTTGACATTTAGAGTCTAGGTTTAGATTGTGATGGAACCAAGGTGTGACAGTTAGAGTCTATGGTTAGATCGTGTTCGTACTGAGGTGTGACAGTTAGAGTCTAGGTTTAGAGCGTTTTGGAACAGAAGTGTATCAGTAAGAGCCTAGGTTAGGATCTTGTTGGAACAGAGGTGTGACAGTTATAATCTAGGTTTAGAGCGTGTTGGAACAAAGGTGTGACGAGTTATGTCTAGGTTTAGATTTAGTTGGAACAGAGGTGTGACAGTAATAGTCTAGGTTAGGATCTTGTTGGAACAGAGGTGTGACGGTTATAATCTAACTTTAGAGCGTGTTGAAACAGAAGTGTATCAGTTAGAGCCTAAGTTTGGATATTTTTGGAACAGAGGTGTGACAGTGAGATCCAAAGATTAGATAGCAATGGAACAAAAGAGTGACAGTAAGAGTCTAGGTTTAGATAATGTTGAAACAGAGGTGTGACGGTTATAATCTAGGGTAAGAGCGTGTTGGAACAGAAGTGTATCAGTTAGAGCCTAAGTTTGGATCTTTTTGGAACAAAGGTGTGACAGTAAGAGTCTAGGTTTAGATGGTGTTGAAACAAAGGTGTGACGGGTAAAGTCTAGGTTTAGATTTAGTGGAACAGAGGTGTGACTGTAATAATCTAGGTTAAGAGAGTGTTGGAACAAAGGTGTGACAGTAAGAACCTAGGTTTGGATCGTGTTTAATTAGTAGTCTGACAATTAAGTCTATGTTGAGATTGTGCTAGAACAGGGGTGTGTTACAGTAATAGTCTAGGTTTAGAGGGTGCTGAAACATAGGTGTGACAGTTAGATCATAGGTTATGATCATGTTGAAACAGAGGGGAGTCACTAAGATCCAAGGATTCGGTAGCAATGGAACAAAAGTGTGACAGTGAGAGTCTAGGTTTGAATCTTGTTAGAACAGAAGTGGGACATTTAGAGTCTAGGTTTAGATTGTGTTGGAACAGGGGTATTACAGTTATAGTCTAGGTTTGGATCTTGTTGGAACAGAGGTGTGACAGTTATAATCTAGGTTTAGAGCGTGTTGGAACAGAAGTGTATCAGTAAGAGCCTAGGTTTGGATCTTGTTAGAACAGAGGTGTGACAGTGAGAATCTAGGTTTAGATTGTGTTGGAAAAAAGGTGTGACAGGTAAAGTCTAGGTTAAGATTTAGTTGAAACAGAGGTATGACAGTAATAGTCTAGGTTAGGATCTTGTTGGAACAGAGGTGTGACAGTTATAATCTAGGTTTAGAGCGTGTTGGAACAGAAGTGTATCAGTAAGAGCCTTGGTTTGGATCTTGTTAGAACAGAAGTGTGACATTTAGAGTCTAGGTTTAGATTGTGTTGGAACAGGGGTGTTACAGTAATAGTCTAGGTTCAGAGCGCTGTAATACATAGATGTGACGGGTAGATCCTAGGTTAAGATCATGTTGAAGCAGAGGGGTGTCAGTGAGATCTAAGGATTAGGTAGAAATGAAACAAAAGTGTGACAGTGAGAGTCTAGGTATAGATCGTGTTGAAACCGAAGTGTGACATTTAGAGTCGAGGTTTAGAGTGTGATAAAACCAAGGTGTGACAGTTTAAGCATAGGATTTGTGCGTGTTGGTACAAACGTGTAACAGTGAGAGTCTTAGAACATAGGTTAGGATCTTGTTAGAACAGAAGTGTGACATTTAGAGTCTAGGTTTAGATTGTGTTGGAACAGGGGTGTTACAGTAATAGTCTAGGTTTAGAGCGTGCTGAAACATAGGTGGGACGGTTAGAGCCTAGGTTAAGATCATGTTGAAACAGAGGGGTGTCAGTGAGATCCGAAGATTAGATAGCAATGGAACAAAAGAGTGACAGTGAGAGTCTAGGTTTAGATATTGTAGAAACAGAGGTGTGACGGTTATAATCTAGGGTAAGAGCGTGTTGGAACAGAAGTGTATCAGTTAGAGCCTAAGTTTGGATCTTTTTGGAACAGAGGTGTGACAGTTAGAGTCTAGGTTTAGATGGTGTTGGAACAAAGGTGTGACGTGTAAAGTCTAGGTTTAGATTTAGTTGAAACAAAGGTGTGACTGGTACAGTCTAGGTTTAGATTTAGTTGGAACAGAGGTGTGACAGTAATAGTCTAGGTTTAGATTGTGTTGGAACAGGGGTATTACAGTTATAGTCTAGGTTAGAAACTTGTTGGAACAGAGGTGTGACAGTTATAATCTAGGTTTAGAGCGTGTTGGAACAGAAGTGTATCAGTAAGAGCCTAGGTTTGGATCTTGTTAGAACAGAGGTGTGACAGTGAGAATCTAGGTTTAGATTGTGTTGGAAAAAAGGTGTGACAGGTAAAGTCTAGGTTAAGATTTAGTTGAAACAGAGGTATGACAGTAATAGTCTAGGTTAGGATCTTGTTGGAACAGAGGTGTGACAGTTATAATCTAGGTTTAGAGCGTGTTGGAACAGAAGTGTATCAGTAAGAGCCTTGGTTTGGATCCTGTTAGAACAGAAGTGTGACAGTGAGAATCTAGGTTTAGATTGTGTTGGAACAAAGGTATGACGGGTAAAGTCTAGGTTAAGATTTAGTTGAAACAGAGGTGTGACAGTAATAGTCTAGGTTAGGATCTTGTTGGAACAGAGGTGTGACAGTAATAGTCTAGGTTTAGATTGTGTTGGAACAGGGGTGTTACAGTAATAGTCTAGGTTTAGAGCGTGCTGAAACATAGGTGGGACAGTTAGAGACTAGGTTAAGATCATGTTGAAACAGGGAGTGTCAGTGAGATCCAAAGATTAGATAGCAATGGAACAAAAGAGTGACATGAGAGTCTAGGGTTAGAGCGTGTTGGAACAGAAGTGTATCAGTTAGAGCCTAAGTTTGGATCTTTTTGGAACAGAGGTGTGACAGCGAGAGTCAGGGTTTAGATGGTGTTGGAACAAAGGTGTGACGGGTAAAGTCTAGGTTTAGATTTAGTTGAAACAGAGGTGTGACAGTAATAGTCTAGGTTAGGATCTTGTTGGAACAGAGGTGTGACAGTTATAATCTAGGTTTAGAGCGTGTTGGAACAGAAGTGTATCTGTAAGAGCCTTGGTTTGGATCTTGTTAGAAGAAAAGTGTGACATTTAGAGTCTAGGTTTAGATTGTGTTGGAACAGGGGTGTTACAGTAATAGTCTAGGTTTGGATCTTGTTAGAACAGAGGGGTGTCAGTGAGATCCAAGGATTAGATAGCAATGGAACAAAGGCGTGACGGGTAAAGTCTAGGTTTATATTTAGGTGAAACAGAGGTGTGACAGTAATAGTCTAGGTTAGGATCTTGTTGGAACAGAGGTGTGAGAGTAACAATATAGGTTTAGAGCGTGTTAGAACAGAAGTGTATCAGTAAGAGCCTAGGTTTGGATCTTGTTAGAACAGAAGTGTGACATTTAGAGTCTAGGTTTAGATTGTGTTGGAACAAAGGTGTGACGAGTTATGTCTAGGTTTAGATTTAGTTGGAACAGAGGTGTGACAGTAATAGTCTAGGTTAGGATCTTGTTGGAACAGAGGTGTGACGGTTATAATCTAACTTTAGAGCGTGTTGGAACAGAAGTGTATCAGTAAGAGCCTAGGTTTGGATCTTGTTAGAACAGAAGTGTGACATTTAGAGTCTAGGTTTAGATTGTGTTGGAACAAAGGTGTGACGAGTAAAGTCTAGGTTTAGATTTAGTTGGAGCAGATGTGTATCAGTAAGAGCCTAGGTTTGGATCTTGTTAGAACAGAGGTGTGACAGTGAGAATCTAAGTTTAGATTGTTTTGGAACAAAGGTGTGACGCGTAAAGTCTAGGTTAGATTTAGTTGAAACAGAGGTTTGACAGTAATAGTCTAGGTTTAGATTGTGTTGGAACAGGGGTGTTACAGTAATAGTCTAGGTTTAGAGCGTGCTGAAACATAGGTGGGACAGTTAGAGACTAGGTTAAGATCATGTTGAAACAGGGAGTGTCAGTGAGATCCAAAGATTAGATAGCAATGGAACAAAAGAGTGACATGAGAGTCTAGGGTTAGAGCGTGTTGGAACAGAAGTGTATCAGTTAGAGCCTAAGTTTGGATCTTTTTGGAACAGAGGTGTGACAGCGAGAGTCAGGGTTTAGATGGTGTTGGAACAAAGGTGTGACGGGTAAAGTGTAGGTTTAGATTTAGTTGAAACAGAGGTGTGACAGTAATAGTCTAGGTTAGGATCTTGTTGGAACAGAGGTGTGACAGTTATAATCTAGGTTTAGAGCGTGTTGGAACAGAAGTGTATCTGTAAGAGCCTTGGTTTGGATCTTGTTAGAAGAAAAGTGTGACATTTAGAGTCTAGGTTTAGATTGTGTTGGAACAGGGGTGTTACAGTAATAGTCTAGGTTTGGATCTTGTTAGAACAGAGGGGTGTCAGTGAGATCCAAGGATTAGATAGCAATGGAACAAAGGTGTGACGGGTAAAGTCTAGGTTTATATTTAGGTGAAACAGAGGTGTGACAGTAATAGTCTAGGTTAGGATCTTGTTGGAACAGAGGTGTGAGAGTAACAATATAGGTTTAGAGCGTGTTAGAACAGAAGTGTATCAGTAAGAGCCTAGGTTTGGATCTTGTTAGAACAGAAGTGTGACATTTAGAGTCTAGGTTTAGATTGTGTTGGAACATAGGTGTGACGAGTTATGTCTAGGTTTAGATTTAGTTGGAACAGAGGTGTGACAGTAATAGTCTAGGTTAGGATCTTGTTGGAACAGAGGTGTGACGGTTATAATCTAACTTTAGAGCGTGTTGGAACAGAAGTGTATCAGTAAGAGCCTAGGTTTGGATCTTGTTAGAACAGAAGTGTGACATTTAGAGTCTAGGTTTAGATTGTGTTGGAACAAAGGTGTGACGAGTAAAGTCTAGGTTTAGATTTAGTTGGAGCAGATGTGTATCAGTAAGAACCTAGGTTTGGATCTTGTTAGAACAGAAGTGTGACATTTAGAGTCTAGGTTTAGATTGTGTTGGAACAGGGGTGTTACAGTAATAGTCTAGGTTCAGAGCGCTGTAAACATAGATGTGACGGTTAGATCCTAGGTTAAGATCATGTTGGAGCAGAGGGGTGTCAGTGAGATCTAAGGATTAGGTAGAAATGAAACAAAAGTGTGACAGTGAGAGTCTAGGTATAGATCGTGTTGAAACTGAAGTGTGACATTTAGAGTCGAGGTTTAGAGTGTGATAAAACCAAGGTGTGACAGTTTAAGCCTAGGATTTGTGCGTGTTGGTACAAACGTGTAACAGTGAGAGTCTAGGTTTAGATCGTGTTAGAACATAGGTGAGAAAGTTAGAGTCTAGGTTTAGATCGTGTAGGAACCGAGATGTGACAGTTAGAGTCTAGGTTTAGATCGTGTTGGAACAGAGGTGTGACATTTAGAGTCTAGGTTTAGATTGTGTTGGAACAGGAGTGTATCAGTTAGAACCTAGGTTTAGATCGTGTTGAAACAGAAGTGTGACATTTAGAGTCTAGGTTTAAATCGTGATGGAACCAAGGTGTGACAGTTAGAGTCTATGGTTAGATCGTGTTCAAACTGAGGTGTGACAGTTAGAGTCAAGGTTTAGAGCGTGTTGGAACAGAAGTGTATCAGTAAGAGCCTAGGTTTGGATCTTGTTAGAACAGAGGGGTGTCAGTGAGATCCAAGGATTAGATAGCAATGGAACAAAGGTGTGACGGGTAAAGTCTAGGTTTATATTTAGGTAAAACAGAGGTGTGAGAGTAACAATCTAGGTTTAGAGCGTGTTGGAACAGAAGTGTATCAGTAAGAGCCTAGGTTTGGATCTTGTTAGACCAGAAGTGATACATTTAGAGCCTAGGTTTAGATTGTGTTAGAACAAAGGTGTGACGAGTTATGTCTAGGTTTAGATTTAGTTGGAACAGGGGTGTGACAGTAATAGTCTAGGTTGGGATCTTGTTGGAACAGAGGTATGGCGGTTATAATCTAACTTTAGAGCGTGTTGGAACAGAAGTGTATCAGTTAGAGCCTAAGTTTGGATATTTTTGGAACAGAGGTGTGACAGTAATAATCTAGGTTTAGAGAGTGTTGGAACAAAGGTGTCACAGTAAGAACCTAGGTTTGGATCGTGTTTAATTAGTAGTGTGACAATTAAAGTCTATGTTGAGATTGTGCTGGAATAGGGGTGTGTTACAGTAATAGTCTAGGTTTAGAGGGTGCTGAAACATAGGTGTGACAGTTAGATCATAGGTTATGATCATGTTGAAACAGAGGGGTGTCACTAAGATCCAAGGATTAGGTAGCAATGGAACAAAAGTGTGACAGTGAGAGTCTAGGTTTGGATCTTGTTAGAACAGAAGTTTGACATTTAGAGTCTAGGTTTAGATTGTGATGGAACCAAGGTGTGACAGTTAGAGTCTATGGTTAGATCGTGTTCGTACTGAGGTGTGACAGTTAGAGTCTAGGTTTAGAGCGTTTTGGAACAGAAGTGTATCAGTAAGAGCCTAGGTTAGGATCTTGTTGGAACAGAGGTGTGACAGTTATAATCTAGGTTTAGAGCGTGTTGGAACAAAGGTGTGACGAGTTATGTCTAGGTTTAGATTTAGTTGGAACAGAGGTGTGACAGTAATAGTCTAGGTTAGGATCTTGTTGGAACAGAGGTGTGACGGTTATAATCTAACTTTAGAGCGTGTTGAAACAGAAGTGTATCAGTTAGAGCCTAAGTTTGGATATTTTTGGAACAGAGGTGTGACAGTGAGATCCAAAGATTAGATAGCAATGGAACAAAAGAGTGACAGTAAGAGTCTAGGTTTAGATATTGTTGAAACAGAGGTGTGACGGTTATAATCTAGGGTAAGAGCGTGTTGGAACAGAAGTGTATCAGTTAGAGCCTAAGTTTGGATCTTTTTGGAACAAAGGTGTGACAGTAAGAGTCTAGGTTTAGATGGTGTTGAAACAAAGGTGTGACGGGTAAAGTCTAGGTTTAGATTTAGTGGAACAGAGGTGTGACTGTAATAATCTAGGTTAAGAGAGTGTTGGAACAAAGGTGTGACAGTAAGAACCTAGGTTTGGATCGTGTTTAATTAGTAGTCTGACAATTAAGTCTATGTTGAGATTGTGCTAGAACAGGGGTGTGTTACAGTAATAGTCTAGGTTTAGAGGGTGCTGAAACATAGGTGTGACAGTTAGATCATAGGTTATGATCATGTTGAAACAGAGGGGAGTCACTAAGATCCAAGGATTCGGTAGCAATGGAACAAAAGTGTGACAGTGAGAGTCTAGGTTTGAATCTTGTTAGAACAGAAGTGGGACATTTAGAGTCTAGGTTTAGATTGTGTTGGAACAGGGGTATTACAGTTATAGTCTAGGTTAGGATCTTGTTGGAACAGAGGTGTGACAGTTATAATCTAGGTTTAGAGCGTGTTGGAACAGAAGTGTATCAGTAAGAGCCTAGGTTTGGATCTTGTTAGAACAGAGGTGTGACAGTGAGAATCTAGGTTTAGATTGTGTTGGAAAAAAGGTGTGACAGGTAAAGTCTAGGTTAAGATTTAGTTGAAACAGAGGTATGACAGTAATAGTCTAGGTTAGGATCTTGTTGGAACAGAGGTGTGACAGTTATAATCTAGGTTTAGAGCGTGTTGGAACAGAAGTGTATCAGTAAGAGCCTTGGTTTGGATCTTGTTAGAACAGAAGTGTGACATTTAGAGTCTAGGTTTAGATTGTGTTGGAACAGGGGTGTTACAGTAATAGTCTAGGTTCAGAGCGCTGTAATACATAGATGTGACGGGTAGATCCTAGGTTAAGATCATGTTGAAGCAGAGGGGTGTCAGTGAGATCTAAGGATTAGGTAGAAATGAAACAAAAGTGTGACAGTGAGAGTCTAGGTATAGATCGTGTTGAAACCGAAGTGTGACATTTAGAGTCGAGGTTTAGAGTGTGATAAAACCAAGGTGTGACAGTTTAAGCATAGGATTTGTGCGTGTTGGTACAAACGTGTAACAGTGAGAGTCTTAGAACATAGGTTAGGATCTTGTTAGAACAGAAGTGTGACATTTAGAGTCTAGGTTTAGATTGTGTTGGAACAGGGGTGTTACAGTAATAGTCTAGGTTTAGAGCGTGCTGAAACATAGGTGGGACGGTTAGAGCCTAGGTTAAGATCATGTTGAAACAGAGGGGTGTCAGTGAGATCCGAAGATTAGATAGCAATGGAACAAAAGAGTGACAGTGAGAGTCTAGGTTTAGATATTGTAGAAACAGAGGTGTGACGGTTATAATCTAGGGTAAGAGCGTGTTGGAACAGAAGTGTATCAGTTAGAGCCTAAGTTTGGATCTTTTTGGAACAGAGGTGTGACAGTTAGAGTCTAGGTTTAGATGGTGTTGGAACAAAGGTGTGACGTGTAAAGTCTAGGTTTAGATTTTGTTGAAACAAAGGTGTGACTGGTACAGTCTAGGTTTAGATTTAGTTGGAACAGAGGTGTGACAGTAATAGTCTAGGTTTAGATTGTGTTGGAACAGGGGTATTACAGTTATAGTCTAGGTTAGAAACTTGTTGGAACAGAGGTGTGACAGTTATAATCTAGGTTTAGAGCGTGTTGGAACAGAAGTGTATCAGTAAGAGCCTAGGTTTGGATCTTGTTAGAACAGAGGTGTGACAGTGAGAATCTAGGTTTAGATTGTGTTGGAAAAAAGGTGTGACAGGTAAAGTCTAGGTTAAGATTTAGTTGAAACAGAGGTATGACAGTAATAGTCTAGGTTAGGATCTTGTTGGAACAGAGGTGTGACAGTTATAATCTAGGTTTAGAGCGTGTTGGAACAGAAGTGTATCAGTAAGAGCCTTGGTTTGGATCCTGTTAGAACAGAAGTGTGACAGTGAGAATCTAGGTTTAGATTGTGTTGGAACAAAGGTATGACGGGTAAAGTCTAGGTTAAGATTTAGTTGAAACAGAGGTGTGACAGTAATAGTCTAGGTTAGGATCTTGTTGGAACAGAGGTGTGACAGTAATAGTCTAGGTTTAGATTGTGTTGGAACAGGGGTGTTACAGTAATAGTCTAGGTTTAGAGCGTGCTGAAACATAGGTGGGACAGTTAGAGACTAAGTTTGGATATTTTTGGCACAGAGGTGTGACAGTGAGAGTCTAGGTTTAGATGGTGTTGGCACAGAGGTGTGACAGTGAGAGTCTAGGTTTAGAGAGTGTTGGAACAAAGGTGTGACAGTAAGAACCTAGGTTTGGATCGTGTTTAATTAGTAGTGTGACAATTAAAGTCTATGTTGAGATTGTGCTGGAACAGGGGTGTGTTACAGTAATAGTCTAGGTTTAGAGGGTGCTGAAACATAGGTGTGACAGTTAGATCATAGGTTATGATCATGTTGAAACAGAGGGGTGTCACTAAGATCCAAGGATTAGGTAGCAATGGAACAAAAGTGTGACAGTGAGAGTCTAGGTTTGGATCTTGTTAGAACAGAAGTGTGACATTTAGAGTTTAGGTTTAGATTGTGTTGGAACAGGGGTGCTAAAGTAATAGTCTAGGTTTAGAGCGTGCTGAAACATAGGTGGGACGGTTAGAGCCTAGGTTAAGATCATGTTAAAACAGAGGGGTGTCAGTGAGATCCAAGGATTAGATAGCAATGGAACAAAAGTGTGACAGTTAGAGTCTAGGTTTAGGTCGTGTAGGAACCAAGGCGTGACAGTTTAAGCCTAGGATTTGTGCGTGTTGGTACAAACGTGTAACAGTGAGAGTCTAGGTTTAGATCGTGTTAGAACAAAGGTGAGACGGTCAGAGTCTAGGTTTAGGTCGTGTAGGAACCGAGTTGTGGCAGTTAGAGTCTAGGTTAGGATCTTGTTGGAACAGAGGTTTGACAGTCATAATCTAGTTTTAGAGTGTGTTGGAACAGGAGTGTATCAGTTAGAACCTAGGTTTAGATCGTGTTGAAACAGAAGTGTGACATTTAGAGTCTAGGTTTAAATCGTGATGGAACCAAGGTGTGACAGTTAGAGTCTATGTTTAGATCGTGTTCGAACTGAGGTGTGACAGTTAGAGTCTAGGTTTAGAGCGTGTTGGAACAAAAGTGTATCAGTAAGAGCCTAGGTTTGGATCTTGTTAGAACAGAGGGGTGTCAGTGAGATCCAAGGATTAGATAGCAATGGAACAAAAGTGTGACAGTGAGAGTCTAGGTTTGGATCTTGTTAGAACAGAAGTGTGACATTTAGAGTCTAGGTTTAGATTGTGTTGGAACAGGGGTGTTACAGTTATAGTCTAGGTTAGGATCTTGTTGGAACTGAGGTGTGACAGTTATAATCTAGGTTTAGAGCGTGTTGGAACAGAAGTGTATCAGTAAGAGCCTAGGTTTGGATCTTGTTAGAACAGAGGTGTGACAGTGAGAATCTAAGTTTAGATTGTTTTGGAACAAAGGTGTGACGCGTAAAGTCTAGGTTAGATTTAGTTGAAACAGAGGTTTGACAGTAATAGTCTAGGTTTAGATTGTGTTGGAACAGGGGTGTTACAGTAATAGTCTAGGTTTAGAGCGTGCTGAAACATAGGTGGGACAGTTAGAGACTAGGTTAAGATCATGTTGAAACAGGGAGTGTCAGTGAGATCCAAAGATTAGATAGCAATGGAACAAAAGAGTGACATGAGAGTCTAGGGTTAGAGCGTGTTGGAACAGAAGTGTATCAGTTAGAGCCTAAGTTTGGATCTTTTTGGAACAGAGGTGTGACAGCGAGAGTCAGGGTTTAGATGGTGTTGGAACAAAGGTGTGACGGGTAAAGTCTAGGTTTAGATTTAGTTGAAACAGAGGTGTGACAGTAATAGTCTAGGTTAGGATCTTGTTGGAACAGAGGTGTGACAGTTATAATCTAGGTTTAGAGCGTGTTGGAACAGAAGTGTATCTTTAAGAGCCTTGGTTTGGATCTTGTTAGAAGAAAAGTGTGACATTTAGAGTCTAGGTTTAGATTGTGTTGGAACAGGGGTGTTACAGTAATAGTCTAGGTTTGGATCTTGTTAGAACAGAGGGGTGTCAGTGAGATCCAAGGATTAGATAGCAATGGAATAAAGGTGTGACGGGTAAAGTCTAGGTTTATATTTAGGTGAAACAGAGGTGTGACAGTAATAGTCTAGGTTAGGATCTTGTTGGAACAGAGGTGTGAGAGTAACAATATAGGTTTAGAGCGTGTTGGAACAGAAGTGTATCAGTAAGAGCCTAGGTTTGGATCTTGTTAGAACAGAAGTGTGACATTTAGAGTCTAGGTTTAGATTGTGTTGGAACAAAGGTGTGACGAGTTATGTCTAGGTTTAGATTTAGTTGGAACAGAGGTGTGACAGTAATAGTCTAGGTTAGGATCTTGTTGGAACAGAGGTGTGACGGTTATAATCTAACTTTAGAGCGTGTTGGAACAGAAGTGTATCAGTAAGAGCCTAGGTTTGGATCTTGTTAGAACAGAAGTGTGACATTTAGAGTCTAGGTTTAGATTGTGTTGGAACAAAGGTGTGACGAGTAAAGTCTAGGTTTAGATTTAGTTGGAGCAGATGTGTATCAGTAAGAACCTAGGTTTGGATCTTGTTAGAACAGAAGTGTGACATTTAGAGTCTAGGTTTAGATTGTGTTGGAACAGGGGTGTTACAGTAATAGTCTAGGTTCAGAGCGCTGTAAACATAGATGTGACGGTTAGATCCTAGGTTAAGATCATGTTGAAGCAGAGGGGTGTCAGTGATATCTAAGGATTAGGTAGAAATGAAACAAAAGTGTGACAGTGAGAGTCTAGGTATAGATCGTGTTGAAACAGAAGTGTGACATTTAGAGTCGAGGTTTAGAGTGTGATAAAACCAAGGTGTGACAGTTTAAGCCTAGGATTTGTGCGTGTTGGTACAAACGTGTAACAGTGAGAGTCTAGGTTTAGATCGTGTTAGAACATAGGTGAGAAAGTTAGAGTCTAGGTTTAGATCGTGTAGGAACCGAGATGTGACAGTTAGAGTCTAGGTTTAGATCGTGTTGGAACAGAAGTGGGACATTTAGAGTCTAGGTTTAGATTGTGTTGGAACAGGGGTATTACAGTTATAGTCTAGGTTAGGATCTTGTTGGAACAGAGGTGTGACAGTTATAATCTAGGTTTAGAGCGTGTTGGAACAGAAGTGTATCAGTAAGAGCCTAGGTTTGGATCTTGTTAGAACAGAGGTGTGACAGTGAGAATCTAGGTTTAGATTGTGTTGGAAAAAAGGTGTGACAGGTAAAGTCTAGGTTAAGATTTAGTTGAAACAGAGGTATGACATTTAGAGTCTAGGTTTAGGTCGTGTAGGAACCGAGTTGTGGCAGTTAGAGTCTAGGTTAGGATCTTGTTGGAACAGATGTTTGACAGTGAGAGTATAGGTATAGATCGTGTTGGAACAAAGGTGTGACAGTTATAATCTAGGTTTAGAGTGTGTTGGAACAGGAGTGTATCAGTTAGAACCTAGGTTTAGATCGTGTTGAAACAGAAGTGTGACATTTAGAGTCTAGGTTAAGATTTAGTTGAAACAGAGGTATGACAGTAATAGTCTAGGTTAGGATCTTGTTGGAACAGAGGTGTGACAGTTATAATCTAGGTTTAGAGCGTGTTGGAACAGAAGTGTATCAGTAAGAGCCTTGGTTTGGATCCTGTTAGAACAGAAGTGTGACAGTGAGAATCTAGGTTTAGATTGTGTTGGAACAAAGGTATGACGGGTAAAGTCTAGGTTAAGATTTAGTTGAAACAGAGGTGTGACAGTAATAGTCTAGGTTAGGATCTTGTTGGAACAGAGGTGTGACAGTTATAATCTAGGTTTAGAGCGTGTTGGAACAGAAGTGTATCAGTAAGAGCCTTGGTTTAGCTCTTGTTAGAAGAAAAGTGTGACATTTAGAGTCTAGGTTTAGATTGTGTTGGAACAAAGGTGTGACGAGTTATGTCTAGGTTTAGATTTAGTTGGAACAGAGGTGTGACAGTAATAGTCTAGGTTAGGATCTTGTTGGAACAAAGGTGTGACGAGTAAAGTCTAGGTTTAGATTTAGTTGGAGCAGATGTGTATCAGTAAGAACCTAGGATTGGATCTTGTTAGAACAGAAGTGTGACATTTAGAGTCTAGGTTTAGATTGTGTTGGAACAGGGGTGTTACAGTAATAGTCTAGGTTCAGAGCGCTGTAAAACATAGATGTGACGGTTAGATCCTAGGTTAAGATCATGTTGAAGCAGAGGGGTGTCAGTGAGATCTAAGGATTAGGTAGAAATGAAACAAAAGTGTGACAGTGAGAGTCTAGGTATAGATCGTGTTGAAACTGAAGTGTGACATTTAGAGTCGAGGTTTAGAGTGTGATAAAACCAAGGTGTGACAGTTTAAGCATAGGATTTGTGCGTGTTGGTACAAACGTGTAACAGTGAGAGTCTTAGAACATAGGTTAGGATCTTGTTGGAACAGAGGTTTAACAAAGAGAGTCTAGGTATAGATCGTATTGTAACTAAGGTGTGACAGTAAGAACCTAGGTTTAGATCGCGTTGAAACAGAAGTCTGACATTTAGAGTCTAGGTTTAGATCGTGATGGAACCAAGGTGTGACAGTTTAAGCCTAGGTTTTGTGCGTGTTGGAAAAAACGTGTAACAGTGAGAGTCTAGGTTTAGATTGTGTTGGAACAGAGGTGTGACAGTAATAGTCTAGGTTAGGATCTTGTTGGAACAGAGGTGTGACGGTTATAATCTAACTTTAGAGCGTGTTGGAACAGAAGTGTATCAGTTAGAGCCTAAGTTTGGATATTTTTGGCACAGAGGTGTGACAGTGAGAGTCTAGGTTTAGATGGTGTTGGCACAGAGGTGTGACAGTGAGAGTCTAGGTTTAGAGAGTGTTGGAACAAAGGTGTGACAGTAAGAACCTAGGTTTGGATCGTGTTTAATTAGTAGTGTGACAATTAAAGTCTATGTTGAGATTGTGCTGGAACAGGGGTGTGTTACAGTAATAGTCTAGGTTTAGAGGGTGCTGAAACATAGGTGTGACAGTTAGATCATAGGTTATGATCATGTTGAAACAGAGGGGTGTCACTAAGATCCAAGGATTAGGTAGCAATGGAACAAAAGTGTGACAGTGAGAGTCTAGGTTTGGATCTTGTTAGAACAGAAGTGTGACATTTAGAGTTTAGGTTTAGATTGTGTTGGAACAGGGGTGCTAAAGTAATAGTCTAGGTTTAGAGCGTGCTGAAACATAGGTGGGACGGTTAGAGCCTAGGTTAAGATCATGTTAAAACAGAGGGGTGTCAGTGAGATCCAAGGATTAGATAGCAATGGAACAAAAGTGTGACAGTTAGAGTCTAGGTTTAGGTCGTGTAGGAACCAAGGCGTGACAGTTTAAGCCTAGGATTTGTGCGTGTTGGTACAAACGTGTAACAGTGAGAGTCTAGGTTTAGATCGTGTTAGAACAAAGGTGAGACGGTCAGAGTCTAGGTTTAGGTCGTGTAGGAACCGAGTTGTGGCAGTTAGAGTCTAGGTTAGGATCTTGTTGGAACAGAGGTTTGACAGTCATAATCTAGTTTTAGAGTGTGTTGGAACAGGAGTGTATCAGTTAGAACCTAGGTTTAGATCGTGTTGAAAAGAAGTGTGACATTTAGAGTCTAGGTTTAAATCGTGATGGAACCAAGGTGTGACAGTTAGAGTCTATGGTTAGATCGTGTTCGAACTGAGGTGTGACAGTTAGAGTCTAGGTTTAGAGCGTGTTGGAACAAAAGTGTATCAGTAAGAGCCTAGGTTTGGATCTTGTTAGAACAGAGGGGTGTCAGTGAGATCCAAGGATTAGATAGCAATGGAACAAAAGTGTGACAGTGAGAGTCTAGGTTTGGATCTTGTTAGAACAGAAGTGTGACATTTAGAGTCTAGGTTTAGATTGTGTTGGAACAGGGGTGTTACAGTTATAGTCTAGGTTAGGATCTTGTTGGAACTGAGGTGTGACAGTTATAATCTAGGTTTAGAGCGTGTTGGAACAGAAGTGTATCAGTAAGAGCCTAGGTTTGGATCTTGTTAGAACAGAGGTGTGACAGTGAGAATCTAAGTTTAGATTGTTTTGGAACAAAGGTGTGACGCGTAAAGTCTAGGTTAGATTTAGTTGAAACAGAGGTTTGACAGTAATAGTCTAGGTTTAGATTGTGTTGGAACAGGGGTGTTACAGTAATAGTCTAGGTTTAGAGCGTGCTGAAACATAGGTGGGACAGTTAGAGACTAGGTTAAGATCATGTTGAAACAGGGAGTGTCAGTGAGATCCAAAGATTAGATAGCAATGGAACAAAAGAGTGACATGAGAGTCTAGGGTTAGAGCGTGTTGGAACAGAAGTGTATCAGTTAGAGCCTAAGTTTGGATCTTGTTGGAACAGAGGTGTGACAGCGAGAGTCAGGGTTTAGATGGTGTTGGAACAAAGGTGTGACGGGTAAAGTCTAGGTTTAGATTTAGTTGAAACAGAGGTGTGACAGTAATAGTCTAGGTTAGGATCTTGTTGGAACAGAGGTGTGACAGTTATAATCTAGGTTTAGAGCGTGTTGGAACAGAAGTGTATCTGTAAGAGCCTTGGTTTGGATCTTGTTAGAAGAAAAGTGTGACATTTAGAGTCTAGGTTTAGATTGTGTTGGAACAGGGGTGTTACAGTAATAGTCTAGGTTTGGATCTTGTTAGAACAGAGGGGTGTCAGTGAGATCCAAGGATTAGATAGCAATGGAATAAAGGTGTGACGGGTAAAGTCTAGGTTTATATTTAGGTGAAACAGAGGTGTGACAGTAATAGTCTAGGTTAGGATCTTGTTGGAACAGAGGTGTGAGAGTAACAATATAGGTTTAGAGCGTGTTGGAACAGAAGTGTATCAGTAAGAGCCTAGGTTTGGATCTTGTTAGAACAGAAGTGTGACATTTAGAGTCTAGGTTTAGATTGTGTTGGAACAAAGGTGTGACGAGTTATGTCTAGGTTTAGATTTAGTTGGAACAGAGGTGTGACAGTAATAGTCTAGGTTAGGATCTTGTTGGAACAGAGGTGTGACGGTTATAATCTAACTTTAGAGCGTGTTGGAACAGAAGTGTATCAGTAAGAGCCTAGGTTTGGATCTTGTTAGAACAGAAGTGTGACATTTAGAGTCTAGGTTTAGATTGTGTTGGAACAAAGGTGTGACGAGTAAAGTCTAGGTTTAGATTTAGTTGGAGCAGATGTGTATCAGTAAGAACCTAGGTTTGGATCTTGTTAGAACAGAAGTGTGACATTTAGAGTCTAGGTTTAGATTGTGTTGGAACAGGGGTGTTACAGTAATAGTCTAGGTTCAGAGCGCTGTAAACATAGATGTGACGGTTAGATCCTAGGTTAAGATCATGTTGAAGCAGAGGGGTGTCAGTGAGATCTAAGGATTAGGTAGAAATGAAACAAAAGTGTGACAGTGAGAGTCTAGGTATAGATCGTGTTGAAACAGAAGTGTGACATTTAGAGTCGAGGTTTAGAGTGTGATAAAACCAAGGTGTGACAGTTTAAGCCTAGGATTTGTGCGTGTTGGTACAAACGTGTAACAGTGAGAGTCTAGGTTTAGATCGTGTTAGAACATAGGTGAGAAAGTTAGAGTCTAGGTTTAGATCGTGTAGGAACCGAGATGTGACAGTTAGAGACTAGGTTTAGATCGTGTTGGAACAGAGGTGTGACATTTAGAGTCTAGGTTTAGATTGTGTTGGAACAGGAGTGTATCAGTTAGAACCTAGGTTTAGATCGTGTTGAAACAGAAGTGTGACATTTAGAGTCTAGGTTTAAATCGTGATGGAACCAAGGTGTGACAGTTAGAGTCTATGGTTAGATCGTGTTCAAACTGAGGTGTGACAGTTAGAGTCAAGGTTTAGAGCGTGTTGGAACAGAAGTGTATCAGTAAGAGCCTAGGTTTGGATCTTGTTAGAACAGAGGGGTGTCAGTGAGCTCCAAGGATTAGATAGCAATGGAACAAAGGTGTGACGGGTAAAGTCTAGGTTTATATTTAGGTAAAACAGAGGTGTGAGAGTAACAATCTAGGTTTAGAGCGTGTTGGAACAGAAGTGTATCAGTAAGAGCCTAGGTTTGGATCTTGTTAGACCAGAAGTGATACATTTAGAGCCTAGGTTTAGATTGTGTTAGAACAAAGGTGTGACGAGTTATGTCTAGGTTTAGATTTAGTTGGAACAGAGGTGTGACAGTAATAGTCTAGGTTAGGATCTTGTTGGAACAGAGGTATGACAGTAATAATCTAGGTTTAGAGAGTGTTGGAACAAAGGTGTCACAGTAAGAACCTAGGTTTGGATCGTGTTTAATTAGTAGTGTGACAATTAAAGTCTATGTTGAGATTGTGCTGGAATAGGGGTGTGTTACAGTAATAGTCTAGGTTTAGAGGGTGCTGAAACATAGGTGTGACAGTTAGATCATAGGTTATGATCATGTTGAAACAGAGGGGTGTCACTAGGTTTGGATCTTGTTAGAACAGAAGTTTGACATTTAGAGTCTAGGTTTAGATTGTGATGGAACCAAGGTGTGACAGTTAGAGTCTATGGTTAGATCGTGTTCGTACTGAGGTGTGACAGTTAGAGTCTAGGTTTAGAGCGTTTTGGAACAGAAGTGTATCAGTAAGAGCCTAGGTTAGGATCTTGTTGGAACAGAGGTGTGACAGTTATAATCTAGGTTTAGAGCGTGTTGGAACAAAGGTGTGACGAGTTATGTCTAGGTTTAGATTTAGTTGGAACAGAGGTGTGACAGTAATAGTCTAGGTTAGGATCTTGTTGGAACAGAGGTGTGACGGTTATAATCTAACTTTAGAGCGTGTTGAAACAGAAGTGTATCAGTTAGAGCCTAAGTTTGGATATTTTTGGAACAGAGGTGTGACAGTGAGATCCAAAGATTAGATAGCAATGGAACAAAAGAGTGACAGTAAGAGTCTAGGTTTAGATATTGTTGAAACAGAGGTGTGACGGTTATAATCTAGGGTAAGAGCGTGTTGGAACAGAAGTGTATCAGTTAGAGCCTAAGTTTGGATCTTTTTGGAACAAAGGTGTGACAGTAAGAGTCTAGGTTTAGATGGTGTTGAAACAAAGGTGTGACGGGTAAAGTCTAGGTTTAGATTTAGTGGAACAGAGGTGTGACTGTAATAATCTAGGTTAAGAGAGTGTTGGAACAAAGGTGTGAAAGTAAGAACCTAGGTTTGTATCGTGTTTAATTAGTAGTCTGACAATTAAGTCTATGTTGAGATTGTGCTAGAACAGGGGTGTGTTACAGTAATAGTCTAGGTTTAGAGGGTGCTGAAACATAGGTGTGACAGTTAGATCATAGGTTATGATCATGTTGAAACAGAGGGGAGTCACTAAGATCCAAGGATTCGGTAGCAATGGAACAAAAGTGTGACAGTGAGAGTCTAGGTTTGAATCTTGTTAGAACAGAAGTGGGACATTTAGAGTCTAGGTTTAGATTGTGTTGGAACAGGGGTATTAAGTTATAGTCTAGGTTAGGATCTTGTTGGAACAGAGGTGTGACAGTTATAATCTAGGTTTAGAGCGTGTTGGAACAGAAGTGTATCAGTAAGAGCCTAGGTTTGGATCTTGTTAGAACAGAGGTGTGACAGTGAGAATCTAGGTTTAGATTGTGTTGGAAAAAAGGTGTGACAGGTAAAGTCTAGGTTAAGATTTAGTTGAAACAGAGGTATGACAGTAATAGTCTAGGTTAGGATCTTGTTGGAACAGAGGTGTGACAGTTATAATCTAGGTTTAGAGCGTGTTGGAACAGAAGTGTATCAGTAAGAGCCTTGGTTTGGATCTTGTTAGAACAGAAGTGTGACATTTAGAGTCTAGGTTTAGATTGTGTTGGAACAGGGGTGTTACAGTAATAGTCTAGGTTTAGAGCGTGCTGAAACATAGGTGGGACGGTTAGAGCCTAGGTTAAGATCATGTTGAAACAGAGGGGTGTCAGTGAGATCCGAAGATTAGATAGCAATGGAACAAAAGAGTGACAGTGAGAGTCTAGGTTTAGATATTGTAGAAACAGAGGTGTGACGGTTATAATCTAGGGTAAGAGCGTGTTGGAACAGAAGTGTATCAGTTAGAGCATAAGTTTGGATCTTTTTGGAACAGAGGTGTGACAGTTAGAGTCTAGGTTTAGATGGTGTTGGAACAAAGGTGTGACGTGTAAAGTCTAGGTTTAGATTTAGTTGAAACAAAGGTGTGACTGGTACAGTCTAGGTTTAGATTTAGTTGGTACAGAGGTGTGACAGTAATAGTCTAGGTTTAGATTGTGTTGGAACAGGGGTATTACAGTTATAGTCTAGGTTAGAAACTTGTTGGAACAGAGGTGTGACAGTTATAATCTAGGTTTAGAGCGTGTTGGAACAGAAGTGTATCAGTAAGAGCCTAGGTTTGGATCTTGTTAGAACAGAAGTGTGACAGTGAGAATCTAGGTTTAGATTGTGTTGGAACAAAGGTATGACGGGTAAAGTCTAGGTTAAGATTTAGTTGAAACAGAGGTGTGACAGTAATAGTCTAGGTTAGGATCTTGTTGGAACAGAGGTGTGACAGTTATAATCTAGGTTTAGAGCGTGTTGGAACAGAAGTGTATCAGTAAGAGCCTTGGTTTGGATCTTGTTAGAAGAAAAGTGTGACATTTAGAGTCTAGGTTTAGACTGTGTTGGAACAAAGGTGTGACGAGTTATGTCTAGGTTTAGATTTAGTTGGAACAGAGGTGTGACAGTAATAGTCTAGGTTAGGATCTTGTTGGAACAGAGGTGTGACGGTTATAATCTAGGTTTAGAGCGTGTTGGAACAGAAGTGTATCAGTAAGAGCCTAGGTTTGGATCTTGTTAGAACAGAAGTGTGACATTTAGAGTCTAGGTTTAGATTGTGTTGGAACAAAGGGGTGACGAGTAAAGTCTAGGTTTAGATTTAGTTGGAGCAGATGTGTATCAGTAAGAACCTATGTTTGGATCTTGTTAGAACAGAAGTGTGACATTTAGATTCTAGGTTTAGATTGTGTTGGAACAGGGGTGTTACAGTAATAGTCTAGGTTCAGAGCGCTGTAAACATAGATGTGACGGTTAGATCCTAGGTTAAGATCATGTTGAAGCAGAGGGGTGTCAGTGAGATCTAAGGATTAGGTAGAAATGAAACAAAAGTGTGACAGTGAGAGTCTAGGTATAGATCGTGTTGAAACAGAAGTGTGACATTTAGAGTCGAGGTTTAGAGTTTGATAAAACCAAGGTGTGACAGTTTAAGCCTAGGATTTGTGCGTGTTGGTACAAACGTGTAACAGTGAGAGTCTAGGTTTAGATCGTGTTAGAACATAGGTGAGAAAGTTAGAGTCTAGGTTTAGATCGTGTAGGAACCGAGATGTGACAGTTAGAGTCTAGGTTTAGATCGTGTTGGAACAGAGGTGTGACATTTAGAGTCTAGGTTTAAATCGTGATGGAACCAAGGTGTGACAGTTAGAGTCTATGGTTAGATCGTGTTCAAACTGAGGTGTGACAGTTAGAGTCAAGGTTTAGAGCGTGTTGGAACAGAAGTGTATCAGTAAGAGCCTAGGTTTGGATCTTGTTAGACCAGAAGTGATACATTTAGAGCCTAGGTTTAGATTGTGTTAGAACAAAGGTGTGACGAGTTATGTCTAGGTTTAGATTTAGTTGGAACAGGGGTGTGACAGTAATAGTCTAGGTTGGGATCTTGTTGGAACAGAGGTATGGCGGTTATAATCTAACTTTAGAGCGTGTTGGAACAGAAGTGTATCAGTTAGAGCCTAAGTTTGGATATTTTTGGAACAGAGGTGTGACAGTAATAATCTAGGTTTAGAGAGTGT
This sequence comes from Acanthosoma haemorrhoidale, assembly GCA_930367205.1. Lineage (NCBI taxonomy): Eukaryota > Metazoa > Arthropoda > Insecta > Hemiptera > Acanthosomatidae > Acanthosoma > Acanthosoma haemorrhoidale. The sequence goes on from CAKNEZ010000017.1 coordinate 192,797, forward strand.
TGGAACAAAGGTGTCACAGTAAGAACCTAGGTTTGGATCGTGTTTAATTAGTAGTGTGACAATTAAAGTCTATGTTGAGATTGTGCTGGAATAGGGGTGTGTTACAGTAATCGTCTAGGTTTAGAGGGTGCTGAAACATAGGTGTGACAGTTAGATCATAGGTTATGATCATGTTGAAACAGAGGGGTGTCACTAAGATCCAAGGATTAGGTAGCAATGGAACAAAAGTGTGACAGTGAGAGTCTAGGTTTGGATCTTGTTAGAACAGAAGTTTGACATTTAGAGTCTAGGTTTAGATTGTGATGGAACCAAGGTGTGACAGTTAGAGTCTATGGTTAGATCGTGTTCGTACTGAGGTGTGACAGTTAGAGTCTAGGTTTAGAGCGTTTTGGAACAGAAGTGTATCAGTAAGAGCCTAGGTTAGGATCTTGTTGGAACAGAGGTGTGACAGTTATAATCTAGGTTTAGAGCGTGTTGGAACAAAGGTGTGACGAGTTATGTCTAGGTTTAGATTTAGTTGGAACAGAGGTGTGACAGTAATAGTCTAGGTTAGGATCTTGTTGGAACAGAGGTGTGACGGTTATAATCTAACTTTAGAGCGTGTTGAAACAGAAGTGTATCAGTTAGAGCCTAAGTTTGGATATTTTTGGAACAGAGGTGTGACAGTGAGATCCAAAGATTAGATAGCAATGGAACAAAAGAGTGACAGTAAGAGTCTAGGTTTCGATATTGTTGAAACAGAGGTGTGACGGTTATAATCTAGGGTAAGAGCGTGTTGGAACAGAAGTGTATCAGTTAGAGCCTAAGTTTGGATCTTTTTGGAACAAAGGTGTGACAGTAAGAGTCTAGGTTTAGATGGTGTTGAAACAAAGGTGTGACGGGTAAAGTCTAGGTTTAGATTTAGTGGAACAGAGGTGTGACTGTAATAATCTAGGTTAAGATAGTGTTGGAACAAAGGTGTGAAAGTAAGAACCTAGGTTTGGATCGTGTTTAATTAGTAGTCTGACAATTAAGTCTATGTTGAGATTGTGCTAGAACAGTAATGTGTAACAGGTGTGTTACAGTAATAGTCTAGGTTTAGAGGGTGCTGAAACATAGGTGTGACAGTTAGATCATAGGTTATGATCATGTTGAAACAGAGGGGAGTCACTAAGATCCAAGGATTCGGTAGCAATGGAACAAAAGTGTGACAGTGAGAGTCTAGGTTTGAATCTTGTTAGAACAGAAGTGGGACATTTAGAGTCTAGGTTTAGATTGTGTTGGAACAGGGGTATTACAGTTATAGTCTAGGTTAGGATCTTGTTGGAACAGAGGTGTGACAGTTATAATCTAGGTTTAGAGCGTGTTGGAACAGAAGTGTATCAGTAAGAGCCTAGGTTTGGATCTTGTTAGAACAGAGGTGTGACAGTGAGAATCTAGGTTTAGATTGTGTTGGAAAAAAGGTGTGACAGGTAAAGTCTAGGTTAAGATTTAGTTGAAACAGAGGTATGACAGTAATAGTCTAGGTTAGGATCTTGTTGGAACAGAGGTGTGACAGTTATAATCTAGGTTTAGAGCGTGTTGGAACAGAAGTGTATCAGTAAGAGCCTTGGTTTGGATCTTGTTAGAACAGAAGTGTGACATTTAGAGTCTAGGTTTAGATTGTGTTGGAACAGGGGTGTTACAGTAATAGTCTAGGTTTAGAGCGTGCTGAAACATAGGTGGGACGGTTAGAGCCTAGGTTAAGATCATGTTGAAACAGAGGGGTGTCAGTGAGATCCGAAGATTAGATAGCAATGGAACAAAAGAGTGACAGTGAGAGTCTAGGTTTAGATTTTGTAGAAACAGAGGTGTGACGGTTATAATCTAGGGTAAGAGCGTGTTGGAACAGAAGTGTATCAGTTAGAGCATAAGTTTGGATCTTTTTGGAACAGAGGTGTGACAGTTAGAGTCTAGGTTTAGATGGTGTTGGAACAAAGGTGTGACGTGTAAAGTCTAGGTTTAGATTTAGTTGAAACAAAGGTGTGACTGGTACAGTCTAGGTTTAGATTTAGTTGGTACAGAGGTGTGACAGTAATAGTCTAGGTTTAGATTGTGTTGGAACAGGGGTATTACAGTTATAGTCTAGGTTAGAAACTTGTTGGAACAGAGGTGTGACAGTTATAATCTAGGTTTAGAGCGTGTTGGAACAGAAGTGTATCAGTAAGAGCCTAGGTTTGGATCTTGTTAGAACAGAAGTGTGACAGTGAGAATCTAGGTTTAGATTGTGTTGGAACAAAGGTATGACGGGTAAAGTCTAGGTTAAGATTTAGTTGAAACAGAGGTGTGACAGTAATAGTCTAGGTTAGGATCTTGTTGGAACAGAGGTGTGACAGTTATAATCTAGGTTTAGAGCGTGTTGGAACAGAAGTGTATCAGTAAGAGCCTTGGTTTGGATCTTGTTAGAAGAAAAGTGTGACATTTAGAGTCTAGGTTTAGATTGTGTTGGAACAAAGGTGTGACGAGTTATGTCTAGGTTTAGATTTAGTTGGAACAGAGGTGTGACAGTAATAGTCTAGGTTAGGATCTTGTTGGAACAGAGGTGTGACGGTTATAATCTAGGTTTAGAGCGTGTTGGAACAGAAGTGTATCAGTAAGAGCCTAGGTTTGGATCTTGTTAGAACAGAAGTGTGACATTTAGAGTCTAGGTTTAGATTGTGTTGGAACAAAGGGGTGACGAGTAAAGTCTAGGTTTAGATTTAGTTGGAGCAGATGTGTATCAGTAAGAACCTAGGTTTGGATCTTGTTAGAACAGAAGTGTGACATTTAGATTCTAGGTTTAGATTGTGTTGGAACAGGGGTGTTACAGTAATAGTCTAGGTTCAGAGCGCTGTAAACATAGATGTGACGGTTAGATCCTAGGTTAAGATCATGTTGAAGCAGAGGGGTGTCAGTGAGATCTAAGGATTAGGTAGAAATGAAACAAAAGTGTGACAGTGAGAGTCTAGGTATAGATCGTGTTGAAACAGAAGTGTGACATTTAGAGTCGAGGTTTAGAGTGTGATAAAACCAAGGTGTGACAGTTTAAGCCTAGGATTTGTGCGTGTTGGTACAAACGTGTAACAGTGAGAGTCTAGGTTTAGATCGTGTTAGAACATAGGTGAGAAAGTTAGAGTCTAGGTTTAGATCGTGTAGGAACCGAGATGTGACAGTTAGAGTCTAGGTTTAGATCGTGTTGGAACAGAGGTGTGACATTTAGAGTCTAGGTTTAGATTGTGTTGGAACAGGAGTGTATCAGTTAGAACCTAGGTTTAGATCGTGTTGAAACAGAAGTGTGACATTTAGAGTCTAGGTTTAAATCGTGATGGAACCAAGGTGTGACAGTTAGAGTCTATGGTTAGATCGTGTTCAAACTGAGGTGTGACAGTTAGAGTCAAGGTTTAGAGCGTGTTGGAACAGAAGTGTATCAGTAAGAGCCTAGGTTTGGATCTTGTTAGACCAGAAGTGATACATTTAGAGCCTAGGTTTAGATTGTGTTAGAACAAAGGTGTGACGAGTTATGTCTAGGTTTAGATTTAGTTGGAACAGGGGTGTGACAGTAATAGTCTAGGTTGGGATCTTGTTGGAACAGAGGTATGGCGGTTATAATCTAACTTTAGAGCGTGTTGGAACAGAAGTGTATCAGTTAGAGCCTAAGTTTGGATATTTTTGGAACAGAGGTGTGACAGTAATAATCTAGGTTTAGAGAGTGTTGGAACAAAGGTGTCACAGTAAGAACCTAGGTTTGGATCGTGTTTAATTAGTAGTGTGACAATTAAAGTCTATGTTGAGATTGTGCTGGAATAGGGGTGTGTTACAGTAATAGTCTAGGTTTAGAGGGTGCTGAAACATAGGTGTGACAGTTAGATCATAGGTTATGATCATGTTGAAACAGAGGGGTGTCACTAAGATCCAAGGATTAGGTAGCAATGGAACAAAAGTGTGACAGTGAGAGTCTAGGTTTGGATCTTGTTAGAACAGAAGTTTGACATTTAGAGTCTAGGTTTAGATTGTGATGGAACCAAGGTGTGACAGTTAGAGTCTATGGTTAGATCGTGTTCGTACTGAGGTGTGACAGTTAGAGTCTAGGTTTAGAGCGTTTTGGAACAGAAGTGTATCAGTAAGAGCCTAGGTTAGGATCTTGTTGGAACAGAGGTGTGACAGTTATAATCTAGGTTTAGAGCGTGTTGGAACAAAGGTGTGACGAGTTATGTCTAGGTTTAGATTTAGTTGGAACAGAGGTGTGACAGTAATAGTCTAGGTTAGGATCTTGTTGGAACAGAGGTGTGACGGTTATAATCTAACTTTAGAGCGTGTTGAAACAGAAGTGTATCAGTTAGAGCCTAAGTTTGGATATTTTTGGAACAGAGGTGTGACAGTGAGATCCAAAGATTAGATAGCAATGGAACAAAAGAGTGACAGTAAGAGTCTAGGTTTAGATATTGTTGAAACAGAGGTGTGACGGTTATAATCTAGGGTAAGAGCGTGTTGGAACAGAAGTGTATCAGTTAGAGCCTAAGTTTGGATCTTTTTGGAACAAAGGTGTGACAGTAAGAGTCTAGGTTTAGATGGTGTTGAAACAAAGGTGTGACGGGTAAAGTCTAGGTTTAGATTTAGTGGAACAGAGGTGTGACTGTAATAATCTAGGTTAAGAGAGTGTTGGAACAAAGGTGTGACAGTAAGAACCTAGGTTTGGATCGTGTTTAATTAGTAGTCTGACAATTAAGTCTATGTTGAGATTGTGCTAGAACAGAAGTGGGACATTTAGAGTCTAGGTTTAGATTGTGTTGGAACAGGGGTATTACAGTTATAGTCTAGGTTAGGATCTTGTTGGAACTGGTGTGACAGTTATAATCTAGGTTTAGAGCGTGTTGGAACAGAAGTGTATCAGTAAGAGCCTAGGTTTGGATCTTGTTAGAACAGAGGTGTGACAGTGAGAATCTAGGTTTAGATTGTGTTGGAAAAAAGGTGTGACAGGTAAAGTCTAGGTTAAGATTTAGTTGAAACAGAGGTATGACAGTAATAGTCTAGGTTAGGATCTTGTTGGAACAGAGGTGTGACAGTTATAATCTAGGTTTAGAGCGTGTTGGAACAGAAGTGTATCAGTAAGAGCCTTGGTTTGGATCTTGTTAGAACAGAAGTGTGACATTTAGAGTCTAGGTTTAGATTGTGTTGGAACAGGGGTGTTACAGTAATAGTCTAGGTTTAGAGCGTGCTGAAACATAGGTGGGACGGTTAGAGCCTAGGTTAAGATCATGTTGAAACAGAGGGGTGTCAGTGAGATCCGAAGATTAGATAGCAATGGAACAAAAGAGTGACAGTGAGAGTCTAGGTTTAGATCGTGTTAGAACATAGGTGAGAAAGTTAGAGTCTAGGTTTAGATCGTGTAGGAACCGAGATGTGACAGTTAGAGTCTAGGTTTAGATCGTGTTGGAACAGAGGTGTGACATTTAGAGTCTAGGTTTAGATTGTGTTGGAACAGGAGTGTATCAGTTAGAACCTAGGTTTAGATCGTGTTGAAACAGAAGTGTGACATTTAGAGTCTAGGTTTAAATCGTGATGGAACCAAGGTGTGACAGTTAGAGTCTATGTTTAGATCGTGTTCAAACTGAGGTGTGACAGTTAGAGTCAAGGTTTAGAGCGTGTTGGAACAGAAGTGTATCAGTAAGAGCCTAGGTTTGGATCTTGTTAGAACAGAGGGGTGTTAGTGAGATCCAAGGATTAGATAGCAATGGAACAAAGGTGTGACGGGTAAAGTCTAGGTTTATATTTAGGTAAAACAGAGGTGTGAGAGTAACAATCTAGGTTTAGAGCGTGTTGGAACAGAAGTGTATCAGTAAGAGCCTAGGTTTGGATCTTGTTAGAACAGAAGTGATACATTTAGAGCCTAGGTTTAGATTGTGTTGGAACAAAGGTGTGACGAGTTATGTCTAGGTTTAGATTTAGTTGGAACAGAGGTGTGACAGTAATAGTCTAGGTTAGGATCTTGTTGGAACAGAGGTATGACGGTTATAATCTAACTTTAGAGCGTGTTGGAACAGAAGTGTATCAGTTAGAGCCTAAGTTTGGATATTTTTGGAACAGAGGTGTGACAGTAATAATCTAGGTTTAGAGAGTGTTGGAACAAAGGTGTCACAGTAAGAACCTAGGTTTGGATCGTGTTTAATTAGTAGTGTGACAATTAAAGTCTATGTTGAGATTGTGCTGGAATAGGTGTGTGTTACAGTAATAGTCTAGGTTTAGAGGGTGCTGAAACATAGGTGTGACAGTTAGATCATAGGTTATGATCATGTTGAAACAGAGGGGTGTCACTAAGATCCAAGGATTAGGTAGCAATGGAACAAAAGTGAGAGTCTAGGTTTGGATCTTGTTAGAACAGAAGTTTGACATTTAGAGTCTAGGTTTAGATTGTGATGGAACCAAGGTGTGACAGTTAGAGTCTATGGTTAGATCGTGTTCGTACTGAGGTGTGACAGTTAGAGTCTAGGTTTAGAGCGTTTTGGAACAGAAGTGTATCAGTAAGAGCCTAGGTTAGGATCTTGTTGGAACAGAGGTGTGACAGTTATAATCTAGGTTTAGAGCGTGTTGGAACAAAGGTGTGACGAGTTATGTCTAGGTTTAGATTTAGTTGGAACAGAGGTGTGAGAGTAACAATCTAGGTTAGGATCTTGTGGGAACAGAGGTGTGACGGTTATAATCTAACTTTAGAGCGTGTTGAAACAGAAGTGTATCAGTTAGAGCCTAAGTTTGGATATTTTTGGAACAGAGGTGTGACAGTGAGATCCAAAGATTAGATAGCAATGGAACAAAAGAGTGACAGTAAGAGTCTAGGTTTAGATATTGTTGAAACAGAGGTGTGACGGTTATAATCTAGGGTAAGAGCGTGTTGGAACAGAAGTGTATCAGTTAGAGCCTAAGTTTGGATCTTTTTGGAACAAAGGTGTGACAGTAAGAGTCTAGGTTTAGATGGTGTTAAAACAAAGGTGTGACGGGTAAAGTCTAGGTTTAGATTTAGTGGAACAGAGGTGTGACTGTAATAATCTAGGTTAAGAGAGTGTTGGAACAAAGGTGTGACAGTAAGAACCTAGGTTTGGATCGTGTTTAATTAGTAGTCTGACAATTAAGTCTATGTTGAGATTGTGCTAGAACAGGGGTGTGTTACAGTAATAGTCTAGGTTTAGAGGGTGCTGAAACATAGGTGTGGCAGTTAGATCATAGGTTATGATCATGTTGAAACAGAGGGGAGTCACTAAGATCCAAGGATTCGGTAGCAATGGAACAAAAGTGTGACAGTGAGAGTCTAGGTTTGAATCTTGTTAGAACAGAAGTGGGACATTTAGAGTCTAGGTTTAGATTGTGTTGAAACAGGGGTGTTACAGTTATAGTCTAGGTTAGGATCTTGTTGGAACAGAGGTGTGACAGTTATAATCTAGGTTTAGAGCGTGTTGGAACAGAAGTGTATCAGTAAGAGCCTAGGTTTGGATCTTGTTAGAACAGAGGTGTGACAGTGAGAATCTAGGTTTAGATTGTGTTGGAAAAAAGGTGTGACGAGTAAAGTCTAGGTTAAGATTTAGTTGAAACAGAGGTATGACAGTAATAGTCTAGGTTAGGATCTTGTTGGAACAGAGGTGTGACAGTTATAATCTAGGTTTAGAGCGTGTTGGAACAGGGGTGTTACAGTAATAGTCTAGGTTTAGAGCGTGCTGAAACATAGGTTGGACGGTTAGAGCCTTAAGTTAAGATTATGTTGAAACAGAGGAGTGTCAGTGAGATCTAAAGGTTAGATAGCAATGGAAAAAAAGAGTGACAGTGAGAGTCTAGGTTTAGATATTGTTGTCGCACCTCTGACGTTTATAATCTAGGGTTAGAGCGTGTTGGAACAGAAGTGTATCAGTAAGAGCCTAGGTTTGGATCTTGTTAGAACAGAAGTGTGACATTTAGAGTCTAGGTTTAGATTGTGTTGGAACAAAGGTGTGACGAGTTATGTCTAGGTTTAGATTTAGTTGGAACAGAGGTGTGACAGTAATAGTCTAGGTTAGGATCTTGTTGGAACAGGGTGTGACGGTTATAATCTAACTTTAGAGCGTGTTGGAACAGAAGTGTATCAGTTAGAGCCTAAGTTTGGATATTTTTGGAACAGAGGTGTGACAGTGAGAGTCTAGGTTTAGATGGTGTTGGAACAAAGGTGTGACGGGTAAAGTCTAGGTTTAGATTTAGTTGGAACAGAGGTGTGACAGTAATAATCTAGGTTAAGATAGTGTTGGAACAGGGTGTGACGGTTATAATCTAACTTTAGAGCGTGTTGGAACAGAAGTGTATCAGTTAGAGCCTAAGTTTGGATATTTTTGGAACAGAGGTGTGACAGTGAGAGTCTAGGTTTAGATGGTGTTGGAACAAAGGTGTGACGGGTAAAGTCTAGGTTTAGATTTAGTTGGAACAGAGGTGTGACAGTAATAATCTAGGTTAAGAGAGTGTTGGTACAAACGTGTAACAGTGAGAGTCTAGGTTTAGATCGTGTTAGAACAAAGGTGAGACGGTCAGAGTCTAGGTTAAGGTCGTGTAGGAACCGAGTTGTGGCAGTTAGAGTCTACGTTAGGATCTTGTTGGAACAGAGGTTTGACAGTGAGAGTATAGGTATAGATCGTGTTGGAACAAAGGTGTTACAGTTATAATCTAGGTTTTGAGTGTGTTGGAACAGGAGTGTATCAGTTAGAACCTAGGTTTAGATCGTGTTGAAACAGAAGTGTGACATTTAGAGTCTAGGTTTAAATCGTGATGGAACCAAGGTGTGACAGTTAGAGTCTATGGTTAGATCGTGTTCGTACTGAGGTGTGACAGTTAGAGTCTAGGTTTAGAGCGTTTTGGAACAGAAGTGTATCAGTAAGAGCCTAGGCTTGGATCTTGTTAGAACAGAAGTGTGACATTTAGAGTCTAGGTTTAGATTGTGTTGGAACAGGGGTGTTACAGTAATAGTCTAGGTTAGGATCTTGTTGGAACAGAGGTGTGACAGTTATAATCTAGGTTTAGAGCGTGTTGGAACAGAAGTGTGACATTTAGAGTCTAGGTTTAGATTGTGTTGGAACAGGGGTGTTACAGTAATAGTCTAGGTTAGGATCTTGTTGGAACAGAGGTGTGACAGTTATAATCTAGGTTTAGAGCGTGTTGGAACAGAAGTGTATCAGTAAGAGCCTAGGTTTGGATCTTGTTAGAACAGAGGTGTGACAGTGAGAATCTAGGTTTAGATTGTGTTGTAACAAAGGTGTGACGGGTAAAGTCTACGTTTAGATTTAGCTGAAACAGAGGTGTGACAGTAATAGTCTAGGTTAGGATCTTGTTGGAACAGAGGTGTGACAGTTATAATCTAGGTTTAGAGCGTGTTGGAACAGGGGTGTTACAGTAATAGTCTAGGTTTAGAGCGTGCTGAAACATAGGTGGGACGGTTAGAGCCTAGGTTAAGATCATGTTGAAACAGAGGGGTGTCAGTGAGATCCGAAGATTAGATAGCAATGGAACAAAAGAGTGACAGTGAGAGTCTAGGTTTAGATATTGTAGAAACAGAGGTGTGACGGTTATAATCTAGGGTAATAGCGTGTTGGAACAGAAGTGTATCAGTTAGAGCCTAAGTTTGGATCTTTTTGGAACAGAGGTGTGACAGTTAGAGTCTAGGTTTAGATGGTGTTGGAACAAAGGTGTGGCGTGTAAAGTCTAGGTTTAGATTTAGTTGAAACAAAGGTGTGACTGGTACAGTCTAGGTTTAGATTTAGTTGGAACAGAGGTGTGACAGTAATAGTCTAGGTTTAGATCTTGTTGGAACAGAGGTGTGACAGTGAGAGTCTAGGTTTAGATCGTGTAACAACAAAGGTGTGACAGTTAGAGTGTAGGTTTAGATCGTGTAGGAACCGAGTTGTGACAGTTAGAGTCTAGGTTTGGATCGTGATGGTACCGAGGTGTGACAGTGAGAGTCTAGGTATAGATCGTGTTCGAACAAAGGTGTGACATTTAGAGTCTAGAATTTGATTGTGTTGGAACAGGGGTGTTACAGTAATAGTCTAGGTTTAGAGCGTGCTGAAACATAGGTTGGACGGTTAGAGCCTTAAGTTAAGATTATGTTGAAACAGAGGAGTGTCAGTGAGATCTAAAGGTTAGATAGCAATGGAAAAAAAGAGTGACAGTGAGAGTCTAGGTTTAGATATTGTTGAAACAGAGGTGCGACGTTTATAATCTAGGGTTAGAGCGTGTTGGAACAGAAGTGTATCAGTAAGAGCCTAGGTTTGGATCTTGTTAGAACAGAAGTGTGACATTTAGAGTCTAGGTTTAGATTGTGTTGGAACAAAGGTGTGACGAGTTATGTCTAGGTTTAGATTTAGTTGGAACAGAGGTGTGACAGTAATAGTCTAGGTTAGGATCTTGTTGGAACAGGGTGTGACGGTTATAATCTAACTTTAGAGCGTGTTGGAACAGAAGTGTATCAGTTAGAGCCTAAGTTTGGATATTTTTGGAACAGAGGTGTGACAGTGAGAGTCTAGGTTTAGATGGTGTTGGAACAAAGGTGTGACGGGTAAAGTCTAGGTTTAGATTTAGTTGGAACAGAGGTGTGACAGTAATAATCTAGGTTAAGATAGTGTTGGAACAGGGTGTGACGGTTATAATCTAACTTTAGAGCGTGTTGGAACAGAAGTGTATCAGTTAGAGCCTAAGTTTGGATATTTTTGGAACAGAGGTGTGACAGTGAGAGTCTAGGTTTAGATGGTGTTGGAACAAAGGTGTGACGGGTAAAGTCTAGGTTTAGATTTAGTTGGAACAGAGGTGTGACAGTAATAATCTAGGTTAAGAGAGTGTTGGAACAAAGGTGTGACAGTAAGAACCTAGGTTTGGATCGTGTTTAATTAGTAGTGTGACAATTAAAGTCTATGTTGAGATTGTGCTGGAACAGGGGTGTGTTACAGTAATATTCTAGGTTTAGAGGGTGCTGAAACATATGTGTGTCAGTTAGATCATAGGTTATGATCATGTTGGAACAGAGGGGTGTCACTAAGATCCAAGGATTAGGTAGCAATGGAACAAAAGTGTGACAGTGAGAGTCTAGGTTTGGATCTTGTTAGAACAGAAGTGTGACATTTAGAGTCTAGGTTTAGATTGTGTTGGAACAGGGGTGTTACAGTTATAGTCTAGGTTAGGATCTTGTTGGAACAGACGTGTGACAGTTATAATCTAGGTTCAGAGCGTGTTGGAACAGAAGTGTATTAGTAAGAACCTAGGTTTGGATCTTGTTAGAACAGAGGTGTGACAGTTAGAGTCTAGGTTTAGAGCGTGTAGGAACAGAAGTGTATCAGTAAGAGCCTAGGTTTGGATCTTGTTAGAACAGAGGGGTGTCAGTGAGATCCAAGGATTAGATAGCAATGGAACAAAGGTGTGACGGGTAAAGTCTAGGTTTATATTTAGGTGAAACAGAGGTGTGACAGTAATAGTCTAGGTTAGGATCTTGTTGGAACAGAGGTGTGAGAGTAAAAATCTAGGTTTAGAGCGTGTTGGAACAGAAGTGTATCAGTAAGAGCCTAGGTTTGGATCTTGTTAGAACAGAAGTGTGACATTTAGAGTCTAGGTTTAGATTGTGTTGGAACAAAGGTGTGACGAGTTATGTCTAGGTTTAGATTTAGTTGGAACAGAGGTGTGACAGTAATAGTCTAGGTTAGGATCTTGTTGGAACAGGGTGTGACGGTTATAATCTAACTTTAGAGCGTGTTGGAACAGAAGTGTATCAGTTAGAGCCTAAGTTTGGATATTTTTGGAACAGAGGTGTGACAGTGAGAGTCTAGGTTTAGATGGTGTTGGAACAAAGGTGTGACGGGTAAAGTCTAGGTTTAGATTTAGTTGGAACAGAGGTGTGACAGTAATAATCTAGGTTAAGAGAGTGTTGGAACAAAGGTGTGACAGTAAGAACCTAGGTTTGGATCGTGTTTAATTAGTAGTGTGACAATTAAAGTCTATGTTGAGATTGTGCTGGAACAGGGGTGTGTTACAGTAATATTCTAGGTTTAGAGGGTGCTGAAACATATGTGTGTCAGTTAGATCATAGGTTATGATCATGTTGAAACAGAGGGGTGTCACTAAGATCCAAGGATTAGGTAGCAATGGAACAAAAGTGTGACAGTGAGAGTCTAGGTTTGGATCTTGTTAGAACAGAAGTGTGACATTTAGAGTCTAGGTTTAGATTGTGTTGGAACAGGGGTGTTACAGTTATAGTCTAGGTTAGGATCTTGTTGGAACAGATGTGTGACAGTTATAATCTAGGTTCAGAGCGTGTTGGAACAGAAGTGTATTAGTAAGAACCTAGGTTTGGATCTTGTTAGAACAGAGGTGTGACAGTGAGAATCTAGGTTTAGATTGTGTAGGAACAGAAGTGTGACATTTAGAGTCTAGGTTTAGATTTAGTTGGAGCAGATGTGTATCAGTAAGAACCTAGGTTTGGATCTTGTTAGAACAGAAGTGTGCTTTTAGAGTCTAGGTTTAGATTGTGTTGGAACAGGGGTGTTACAGTAATAGTCTAGGTTCAGAGCGCTGTAAAACATAGATGTGACGGTTAGATCCTAGGTTAAGATCATGTTGAAGCAGAGGGGTGTCAGTGAGATCTAAGGATTAGGTAGAAATGAAACAAAAGTGTGACAGTGAGAGTCTAGGTATAGATCGTGTTGAAACAGAAGTGTGACATTTAGAGTCGAGGTTTAGAGTGTGATAAAACCAAGGTGTGACAGTTTAAGCCTAGGATTTGTGCGTGTTGGTACAAACGTGTAACAGTGAGAGTCTAGGTTTAGATCGTGTTAGAACATAGGTGAGAAAGTTAGAGTCTAGGTTTAGATCGTGTAGGAACCGAGATGTGACAGTTAGAGTCTAGGTTTAGATCGTGTTGGAACAGATGTGTGACATTTAGAGTCTAGGTTTAGATTGTGTTGGAACAGGAGTGTATCAGTTAGAACCTAGGTTTAGATCGTGTTGAAACAGAAGTGTGACATTTAGAGTCTAGGTTTAGATTGTGTTGGAACAGGGGTGTTACAGTAATAGTCTAGGTTCAGAGCGCTGTAATACATAGATGTGTCGGGTAGATCCTAGGTTAAGATCATGTTGAAGCAGAGGGGTGTCAGTGAGATCTAAGGATTAGGTAGAAATGAAACAAAAGTGTGACAGTGAGAGTCTAGGTATAGATCGTGTTGAAACTGAAGTGTGACATTTAGAGTCGAGGTTTAGAGTGTGATAAAACCAAGGTGTGACAGTTTAAGCATAGGATTTGTGCGTGTTGGTACAAACGTGTAACAGTGAGAGTCTTAGAACATAGGTTAGGATCTTGTTAGAACAGAAGTGTGACATTTAGAGTCTAGGTTTAGATTGTGTTGGAACAGGGGTGTTACAGTAATAGTCTAGGTTTAGAGCGTGCTGAAACATAGGTGGGACGGTTAGAGCCTAGGTTAAGATCATGTTGAAACAGAGGGGTGTCAGTGAGATCCGAAGATTAGATAGCAATGGAACAAAAGAGTGACAGTGAGAGTCTAGGTTTAGATATTGTAGAAACAGAGGTGTGACGGTTATAATCTAGGGTAAGAGCGTGTTGGAACAGAAGTGTATCAGTTAGAGCCTAAGTTTGGATCTTTTTGGAACAGAGGTGTGACAGTTAGAGTCTAGGTTTAGATGGTGTTGGAACAAAGGTGTGACGTGTAAAGTCTAGGTTTAGATTTAGTTGAAACAAAGGTGTGACTGGTACAGTCTAGGTTTAGATTTAGTTGGAACAGAGGTGTGACAGTAATAGTCTAGGTTTAGATTGTGTTGGAACAGGGGTATTACAGTTATAGTCTAGGTTAGAAACTTGTTGGAACAGAGGTGTGACAGTTATAATCTAGGTTTAGAGCGTGTTGGAACAGAAGTGTATCAGTAAGAGCCTAGGTTTGGATCTTGTTAGAACAGAGGTGTGACAGTGAGAATCTAGGTTTAGATTGTGTTGGAAAAAAGGTGTGACAGGTAAAGTCTAGGTTAAGATTTAGTTGAAACAGAGGTATGACAGTAATAGTCTAGGTTTGGATCTTGTTGGAACAGAGGTGTGACAGTTATAATCTAGGTTTAGAGCGTGTTGGAACAGAAGTGTATCAGTAAGAGCCTTGGTTTGGATCCTGTTAGAACAGAAGTGTGACAGTGAGAATCTAGGTTTAGATTGTGTTGGAACAAAGGTATGACGGGTAAAGTCTAGGTTAAGATTTAGTTGAAACAGAGGTGTGACAGTAATAGTCTAGGTTAGGATCTTGTTGGAACAGAGGTGTGACAGTTATAATCTAGGTTTAGAGCGTGTTGGAACAGAAGTGTATCAGTAAGAGCCTTGGTTTAGATCTTGTTAGAAGAAAAGTGTGACATTTAGAGTCTAGGTTTAGATTGTGTTGGAACAAAGGTGTGACGAGTAAAGTCTAGGTTTAGATTTAGTTGGAGCAGATGTGTATCAGTAAGAACCTAGGTTTGGATCTTGTTAGAACAGAAGTGTGACATTTAGAGTCTAGGTTTAGATTGTGTTGGAACAGGGGTATTACAGTTATAGTCTAGGTTCAGAGCGCTGTAAAACATAGATGTGACGGTTAGATCCTAGGTTAAGATCATGTTGAAGCAGAGGGGTGTCAGTGAGATCTAAGGATTAGGTAGAAATGAAACAAAAGTGTGACAGTGAGAGTCTAGGTATAGATCGTGTTGAAACTGAAGTGTGACATTTAGAGTCGAGGTTTAGAGTGTGATAAAACCAAGGTGTGACAGTTTAAGCATAGGATTTGTGCGTGTTGGTACAAACGTGTAACAGTGAGAGTCTTAGAACATAGGTTAGGATCTTGTTAGAACAGAAGTGTGACATTTAGAGTCTAGGTTTAGATTGTGTTGGAACAGGGGTGTTACAGTAATAGTCTAGGTTTAGAGCGTGCTGAAACATAGGTGGGACGGTTAGAGCCTAGGTTAAGATCATGTTGAAACAGAGGGGTGTCAGTGAGATCCGAAGATTAGATAGCAATGGAACAAAAGAGTGACAGTGAGAGTCTAGGTTTAGATATTGTAGAAACAGAGGTGTGACGGTTATAATCTAGGGTAAGAGCGTGTTGGAACAGAAGTGTATCAGTTAGAGCCTAAGTTTGGATCTTTTTGGAACAGAGGTGTGACAGTTAGAGTCTAGGTTTAGATGGTGTTGGAACAAAGGTGTGACGTGTAAAGTCTAGGTTTAGATTTTGTTGAAACAAAGGTGTGACTGGTACAGTCTAGGTTTAGATTTAGTTGGAACAGAGGTGTGACAGTAATAGTCTAGGTTTAGATTGTGTTGGAACAGGGGTATTACAGTTATAGTCTAGGTTAGAAACTTGTTGGAACAGAGGTGTGACAGTTATAATCTAGGTTTAGAGCGTGTTGGAACAGAAGTGTATCAGTAAGAGCCTAGGTTTGGATCTTGTTAGAACAGAGGTGTGACAGTGAGAATCTAGGTTTAGATTGTGTTGGAAAAAAGGTGTGACAGGTAAAGTCTAGGTTAAGATTTAGTTGAAACAGAGGTATGACAGTAATAGTCTAGGTTAGGATCTTGTTGGAACAGAGGTGTGACAGTTATAATCTAGGTTTAGAGCGTGTTGGAACAGATGTGTATCAGTAAGAGCCTTGGTTTGGATCCTGTTAGAACAGAAGTGTGACAGTGAGAATCTAGGTTTAGATTGTGTTGGAACAAAGGTATGACGGGTAAAGTCTAGGTTAAGATTTAGTTGAAACAGAGGTGTGACAGTAATAGTCTAGGTTAGGATCTTGTTGGAACAGAGGTGTGACAGTTATAATCTAGGTTTAGAGCGTGTTGGAACAGAAGTGTATCAGTAAGAGCCTTGGTTTAGATCTTGTTAGAAGAAAAGTGTGACATTTAGAGTCTAGGTTTAGATTGTGTTGGAACAAAGGTGTGACGAGTTATGTCTAGGTTTAGATTTAGTTGGAACAGAGGTGTGACAGTAATAGTCTAGGTTAGGATCTTGTTGGAACAAAGGTGTGACGAGTAAAGTCTAGGTTTAGATTTAGTTGGAGCAGATGTGTATCAGTAAGAACCTAGGTTTGGATCTTGTTAGAACAGAAGTGTGACATTTAGAGTCTAGGTTTAGATTGTGTTGGAACAGGGGTGTTACAGTAATAGTCTAGGTTCAGAGCGCTGTAATACATAGATGTGTCGGGTAGATCCTAGGTTAAGATCATGTTGAAGCAGAGGGGTGTCAGTGAGATCTAAGGATTAGGTAGAAATGAAACAAAAGTGTGACAGTGAGAGTCTAGGTATAGATCGTGTTGAAACTGAAGTGTGACATTTAGAGTCGAGGTTTAGAGTGTGATAAAACCAAGGTGTGACAGTTTAAGCATAGGATTTGTGCGTGTTGGTACAAACGTGTAACAGTGAGAGTCTTAGAACATAGGTTAGGATCTTGTTAGAACAGAAGTGTGACATTTAGAGTCTAGGTTTAGATTGTGTTGGAACAGGGGTGTTACAGTAATAGTCTAGGTTTAGAGCGTGCTGAAACATAGGTGGGACGGTTAGAGCCTAGGTTAAGATCATGTTGAAACAGAGGGGTGTCAGTGAGATCCGAAGATTAGATAGCAATGGAACAAAAGAGTGACAGTGAGAGTCTAGGTTTAGATATTGTAGAAACAGAGGTGTGACGGTTATAATCTAGGGTAAGAGCGTGTTGGAACAGAAGTGTATCAGTTAGAGCCTAAGTTTGGATCTTTTTGGAACAGAGGTGTGACAGTTAGAGTCTAGGTTTAGATGGTGTTGGAACAAAGGTGTGACGTGTAAAGTCTAGGTTTAGATTTAGTTGAAACAAAGGTGTGACTGGTACAGTCTAGGTTTAGATTTAGTTGGAACAGAGGTGTGACAGTAATAGTCTAGGTTTAGATTGTGTTGGAACAGGGGTATTACAGTTATAGTCTAGGTTAGAAACTTGTTGGAACAGAGGTGTGACAGTTATAATCTAGGTTTAGAGCGTGTTGGAACAGAAGTGTATCAGTAAGAGCCTAGGTTTGGATCTTGTTAGAACAGAGGTGTGACAGTGAGAATCTAGGTTTAGATTGTGTTGGAAAAAAGGTGTGACAGGTAAAGTCTAGGTTAAGATTTAGTTGAAACAGAGGTATGACAGTAATAGTCTAGGTTTGGATCTTGTTGGAACAGAGGTGTGACAGTTATAATCTAGGTTTAGAGCGTGTTGGAACAGAAGTGTATCAGTAAGAGCCTTGGTTTGGATCCTGTTAGAACAGAAGTGTGACAGTGAGAATCTAGGTTTAGATTGTGTTGGAACAAAGGTATGACGGGTAAAGTCTAGGTTAAGATTTAGTTGAAACAGAGGTGTGACAGTAATAGTCTAGGTTAGGATCTTGTTGGAACAGAGGTGTGACAGTTATAATCTAGGTTTAGAGCGTGTTGGAACAGAAGTGTATCAGTAAGAGCCTTGGTTTAGATCTTGTTAGAAGAAAAGTGTGACATTTAGAGTCTAGGTTTAGATTGTGTTGGAACAAAGGTGTGACGAGTAAAGTCTAGGTTTAGATTTAGTTGGAGCAGATGTGTATCAGTAAGAACCTAGGTTTGGATCTTGTTAGAACAGAAGTGTGACATTTAGAGTCTAGGTTTAGATTGTGTTGGAACAGGGGTATTACAGTTATAGTCTAGGTTCAGAGCGCTGTAAAACATAGATGTGACGGTTAGATCCTAGGTTAAGATCATGTTGAAGCAGAGGGGTGTCAGTGAGATCTAAGGATTAGGTAGAAATGAAACAAAAGTGTGACAGTGAGAGTCTAGGTATAGATCGTGTTGAAACTGAAGTGTGACATTTAGAGTCGAGGTTTAGAGTGTGATAAAACCAAGGTGTGACAGTTTAAGCATAGGATTTGTGCGTGTTGGTACAAACGTGTAACAGTGAGAGTCTTAGAACATAGGTTAGGATCTTGTTAGAACAGAAGTGTGACATTTAGAGTCTAGGTTTAGATTGTGTTGGAACAGGGGTGTTACAGTAATAGTCTAGGTTTAGAGCGTGCTGAAACATAGGTGGGACGGTTAGAGCCTAGGTTAAGATCATGTTGAAACAGAGGGGTGTCAGTGAGATCCGAAGATTAGATAGCAATGGAACAAAAGAGTGACAGTGAGAGTCTAGGTTTAGATATTGTAGAAACAGAGGTGTGACGGTTATAATCTAGGGTAAGAGCGTGTTGGAACAGAAGTGTATCAGTTAGAGCCTAAGTTTGGATCTTTTTGGAACAGAGGTGTGACAGTTAGAGTCTAGGTTTAGATGGTGTTGGAACAAAGGTGTGACGTGTAAAGTCTAGGTTTAGATTTTGTTGAAACAAAGGTGTGACTGGTACAGTCTAGGTTTAGATTTAGTTGGAACAGAGGTGTGACAGTAATAGTCTAGGTTTAGATTGTGTTGGAACAGGGGTATTACAGTTATAGTCTAGGTTAGAAACTTGTTGGAACAGAGGTGTGACAGTTATAATCTAGGTTTAGAGCGTGTTGGAACAGAAGTGTATCAGTAAGAGCCTAGGTTTGGATCTTGTTAGAACAGAGGTGTGACAGTGAGAATCTAGGTTTAGATTGTGTTGGAAAAAAGGTGTGACAGGTAAAGTCTAGGTTAAGATTTAGTTGAAACAGAGGTATGACAGTAATAGTCTAGGTTAGGATCTTGTTGGAACAGAGGTGTGACAGTTATAATCTAGGTTTAGAGCGTGTTGGAACAGATGTGTATCAGTAAGAGCCTTGGTTTGGATCCTGTTAGAACAGAAGTGTGACAGTGAGAATCTAGGTTTAGATTGTGTTGGAACAAAGGTATGACGGGTAAAGTCTAGGTTAAGATTTAGTTGAAACAGAGGTGTGACAGTAATAGTCTAGGTTAGGATCTTGTTGGAACAGAGGTGTGACCGTTATAATCTAGGTTTAGAGCGTGTTGGAACAGAAGTGTATCAGTAAGAGCCTTGGTTTAGATCTTGTTAGAAGAAAAGTGTGACATTTAGAGTCTAGGTTTAGATTGTGTTGGAACAAAGGTGTGACGAGTTATGTCTAGGTTTAGATTTAGTTGGAACAGAGGTGTGACAGTAATAGTCTAGGTTAGGATCTTGTTGGAACAAAGGTGTGACGAGTAAAGTCTAGGTTTAGATTTAGTTGGAGCAGATGTGTATCAGTAAGAACCTAGGTTTGGATCTTGTTAGAACAGAAGTGTGACATTTAGAGTCTAGGTTTAGATTGTGTTGGAACCGGGGTGTTACAGTAATAGTCTAGGTTCAGAGCGCTGTAAAACATAGATGTGACGGTTAGATCCTAGGTTAAGATCATGTTGAAGCAGAGGGGTGTCAGTGAGATCTAAGGATTAGGTAGAAATGAAACAAAAGTGTGACAGTGAGAGTCTAGGTATAGATCGTGTTGAAACTGAAGTGTGACATTTAGAGTCGAGGTTTAGAGTGTGATAAAACCAAGGTGTGACAGTTTAAGCATAGGATTTGTGCGTGTTGGTACAAACGTGTAACAGTGAGAGTCTTAGAACATAGGTTAGGATCTTGTTGGAACAGAGGTTTAACAAAGAGAGTCTAGGTATAGATCGTATTGTAACTAAGGTGTGACAGTAAGAACCTAGGTTTAGATCGCGTTGAAACAGAAGTCTGACATTTAGAGTCTAGGTTTGGATCGTGATGGAACCAAGGTGTGACAGTTTAAGCCTAGGTTTTGTGCGTGTTGGAAAAAACGTGTAACAGTGAGAGTCTAGGTTTAGATTGTGTTGGAACAGAGGTGTGACAGTAATAGTCTAGGTTAGGATCTTGTTGGAACAGAGGTGTGACGGTTATAATCTAACTTTAGAGCGTGTTGGAACAGAAGTGTATCAGTTAGAGCCTAAGTTTGGATATTTTTGGCACAGAGGTGTGACAGTGAGAGTCTAGGTTTAGATGGTGTTGGCACAGAGGTGTGACAGTGAGAGTCTAGGTTTAGAGAGTGTTGGAACAAAGGTGTGACAGTAAGAACCTAGGTTTGGATCGTGTTTAATTAGTAGTGTGACAATTAAAGTCTATGTTGAGATTGTGCTGGAACAGGGGTGTGTTACAGTAATAGTCTAGGTTTAGAGGGTGCTGAAACATAGGTGTGACAGTTAGATCATAGGTTATGATCATGTTGAAACAGAGGGGTGTCACTAAGATCCAAGGATTAGGTAGCAATGGAACAAAAGTGTGACAGTGAGAGTCTAGGTTTGGATCTTGTTAGAACAGAAGTGTGACATTTAGAGTTTAGGTTTAGATTGTGTTGGAACAGGGGTGCTAAAGTAATAGTCTAGGTTTAGAGCGTGCTGAAACATAGGTGGGACGGTTAGAGCCTAGGTTAAGATCATGTTAAAACAGAGGGGTGTCAGTGAGATCCAAGGATTAGATAGCAATGGAACAAAAGTGTGACAGTTAGAGACTAGGTTTAGGTCGTGTAGGAACCAAGGCGTGACAGTTTAAGCCTAGGATTTGTGCGTGTTGGTACAAACGTGTAACAGTGAGAGTCTAGGTTTAGATCGTGTTAGAACAAAGGTGAGACGGTCAGAGTCTAGGTTTAGGTCGTGTAGGAACCGAGTTGTGGCAGTTAGAGTCTAGGTTAGGATCTTGTTGGAACAGAGGTTTGACAGTCATAATCTAGTTTAAGAGTGTGTTGGAACAGGAGTGTATCAGTTAGAACCTAGGTTTAGATCGTGTTGAAACAGAAGTGTGACATTTAGAGTCTAGGTTTAAATCGTGATGGAACCAAGGTGTGACAGTTAGAGTCTATGGTTAGATCGTGTTCGAACTGAGGTGTGACAGTTAGAGTCTAGGTTTAGAGCGTGTTGGAACAAAAGTGTATCAGTAAGAGCCTAGGTTTGGATCTTGTTAGAACAGAGGGGTGTCAGTGAGATCCAAGGATTAGATAGCAATGGAACAAAAGTGTGACAGTGAGAGTCTAGGTTTGGATCTTGTTAGAACAGAAGTGTGACATTTAGAGTCTAGGTTTAGATTGTGTTGGAACAGGGGTGTTACAGTTAGAGTCTAGGTTAGGATCTTGTTGGAACTGAGGTGTGACAGTTATAATCTAGGTTTAGAGCGTGTTGGAACAGAAGTGTATCAGTAAGAGCCTAGGTTTGGATCTTGTTAGAACAGAGGTGTGACAGTGAGAATCTAAGTTTAGATTGTTTTGGAACAAAGGTGTGACGCGTAAAGTCTAGGTTAGATTTAGTTGAAACAGAGGTTTGACAGTAATAGTCTAGGTTTAGATTGTGTTGGAACAGGGGTGTTACAGTAATAGTCTAGGTTTAGAGCGTGCTGAAACATAGGTGGGAAAGTTAGAGACTAGGTTAAGATCATGTTGAAACAGGGAGTGTCAGTGAGATCCAAAGATTAGATAGCAATGGAACAAAAGAGTGACATGAGAGTCTAGGGTTAGAGCGTGTTGGAACAGAAGTGTATCAGTTAGAGCCTAAGTTTGGATCTTTTTGGAACAGAGGTGTGACAGCGAGAGTCAGGGTTTAGATGGTGTTGGAACAAAGGTGTGACGGGTAAAGTCTAGGTTTAGATTTAGTTGAAACAGAGGTGTGACAGTAATAGTCTAGGTTAGGATCTTGTT
Source organism: Acanthosoma haemorrhoidale (assembly GCA_930367205.1). Lineage (NCBI taxonomy): Eukaryota > Metazoa > Arthropoda > Insecta > Hemiptera > Acanthosomatidae > Acanthosoma > Acanthosoma haemorrhoidale. Next base: position 214,425 of record CAKNEZ010000017.1, read on the forward strand.
GGAACAGAGGTGTGACAGTTATAATCTAGGTTTAGAGCGTGTTGGAACAGAAGTGTATCTGTAAGAGCCTTGGTTTGGATCTTGTTAGAAGAAAAGTGTGACATTTAGAGTCTAGGTTTAGATTGTGTTGGAACAGGGGTGTTACAGTAATAGTCTAGGTTTGGATCTTGTTAGAACAGAGGGGTGTCAGTGAGATCCAAGGATTAGATAGCAATGGAACAAAGGTGTGACGGGTAAAGTCTAGGTTTATATTTAGGTGAAACAGAGGTGTGACAGTAATAGTCTAGGTTAGGATCTTGTTGGAACAGAGGTGTGAGAGTAACAATATAGGTTTAGAGCGTGTTGGAACAGAAGTGTATCAGTAAGAGCCTAGGTTTGGATCTTGTTAGAACAGAAGTGTGACATTTAGAGTCTAGGTTTAGATTGTGTTGGAACAAAGGTGTGACGAGTTATGTCTAGGTTTAGATTTAGTTGGAACAGAGGTGTGACAGTAATAGTCTAGGTTAGGATCTTGTTGGAACAGAGGTGTGACGGTTATAATCTAACTTTAGAGCGTGTTGGAACAGAAGTGTATCAGTAAGAGCCTAGGTTTGGATCTTGATAGAACAGAAGTGTGACATTTAGAGTCTAGGTTTAGATTGTGTTGGAACAAAGGTGTGACGAGTAAAGTCTAGGTTTAGATTTAGTTGGAGCAGATGTGTATCAGTAAGAACCTAGGTTTGGATCTTGTTAGAACAGAAGTGTGACATTTAGAGTCTAGGTTTAGATTGTGTTGGAACAGGGGTGTTACAGTAATAGTCTAGGTTCAGAGCGCTGTAAACATAGATGTGACGGTTAGATCCTAGGTTAAGATCATGTTGGAGCAGAGGGGTGTCAGTGAGATCTAAGGATTAGGTAGAAATGAAACAAAAGTGTGACAGTGAGAGTCTAGGTATAGATCGTGTTGAAACAGAAGTGTGACATTTAGAGTCGAGGTTTAGAGTGTGATAAAACCAAGGTGTGACAGTTTAAGCCTAGGATTTGTGCGTGTTGGTACAAACGTGTAACAGTGAGAGTCTAGGTTTAGATCGTGTTAGAACATAGGTGAGAAAGTTAGAGTCTAGGTTTAGATCGTGTAGGAACCGAGATGTGACAGTTAGAGTCTAGGTTTAGATCGTGTTGGAACAGAGGTGTGACATTTAGAGTCTAGGTTTAGATTGTGTTGGAACAGGAGTGTATCAGTTAGAACCTAGGTTTAGATCGTGTTGAAACAGAAGTGTGACATTTAGAGTCTAGGTTTAAATCGTGATGGAACCAAGGTGTGACAGTTAGAGTCTATGGTTAGATCGTGTTCAAACTGAGGTGTGACAGTTAGAGTCAAGGTTTAGAGCGTGTTGGAACAGAAGTGTATCAGTAAGAGCCTAGGTTTGGATCTTGTTAGAACAGAGGGGTGTCAGTGAGATCCAAGGATTAGATAGCAATGGAACAAAGGTGTGACGGGTAAAGTCTAGGTTTATATTTAGGTAAAACAGAGGTGTGAGAGTAACAATCTAGGTTTAGAGCGTGTTGGAACAGAAGTGTATCAGTAAGAGCCTAGGTTTGGATCTTGTTAGACCAGAAGTGATACATTTAGAGCCTAGGTTTAGATTGTGTTAGAACAAAGGTGTGACGAGTTATGTCTAGGTTTAGATTTAGTTGGAACAGGGGTGTGACAGTAATAGTCTAGGTTGGGATCTTGTTGGAACAGAGGTATGGCGGTTATAATCTAACTTTAGAGCGTGTTGGAACAGAAGTGTATCAGTTAGAGCCTAAGTTTGGATATTTTTGGAACAGAGGTGTGACAGTAATAATCTAGGTTTAGAGAGTGTTGGAACAAAGGTGTCACAGTAAGAACCTGGGTTTGGATCGTGTTTAATTAGTAGTGTGACAATTAAAGTCTATGTTGAGATTGTGCTGGAATAGGGGTGTGTTACAGTAATAGTCTAGGTTTAGAGGGTGCTGAAACATAGGTGTGACAGTTAGATCATAGGTTATGATCATGTTGAAACAGAGGGGTGTCACTAAGATCCAAGGATTAGGTAGCAATGGAACAAAAGTGTGACAGTGAGAGTCTAGGTTTGGATCTTGTTAGAACAGAAGTTTGACATTTAGAGTCTAGGTTTAGATTGTGATGGAACCAAGGTGTGACAGTTAGAGTCTATGGTTAGATCGTGTTCGTACTGAGGTGTGACAGTTAGAGTCTAGGTTTAGAGCGTTTTGGAACAGAAGTGTATCAGTAAGAGCCTAGGTTAGGATCTTGTTGGAACAGAGGTGTGACAGTTATAATCTAGGTTTAGAGCGTGTTGGAACAAAGGTGTGACGAGTTATGTCTAGGTTTAGATTTAGTTGGAACAGAGGTGTGACAGTAATAGTCTAGGTTAGGATCTTGTTGGAACAGAGGTGTGACGGTTATAATCTAACTTTAGAGCGTGTTGAAACAGAAGTGTATCAGTTAGAGCCTAAGTTTGGATATTTTTGGAACAGAGGTGTGACAGTGAGATCCAAAGATTAGATAGCAATGGAACAAAAGAGTGACAGTAAGAGTCTAGGTTTAGATATTGTTGAAACAGAGGTGTGACGGTTATAATCTAGGGTAAGAGCGTGTTGGAACAGAAGTGTATCAGTTAGAGCCTAAGTTTGGATCTTTTTGGAACAGAGGTGTGACAGTTAGAGTCTAGGTTTAGATGGTGTTGAAACAAAGGTGTGACGGGTAAAGTCTAGGTTTAGATTTAGTGGAACAGAGGTGTGACTGTAATAATCTAGGTTAAGAGAGTGTTGGAACAAAGGTGTGACAGTAAGAACCTAGGTTTGGATCGTGTTTAATTAGTAGTCTGACAATTAAGTCTATGTTGAGATTGTGCTAGAACAGGGGTGTGTTACAGTAATAGTCTAGGTTTAGAGGGTGCTGAAACATAGGTGTGACAGTTAGATCATAGGTTATGATCATGTTGAAACAGAGGGGAGTCACTAAGATCCAAGGATTCGGTAGCAATGGAACAAAAGTGTGACAGTGAGAGTCTAGGTTTGAATCTTGTTAGAACAGAAGTGGGACATTTAGAGTCTAGGTTTAGATTGTGTTGGAACAGGGGTATTACAGTTATAGTCTAGGTTAGGATCTTGTTGGAACAGAGGTGTGACAGTTATAATCTAGGTTTAGAGCGTGTTGGAACAGAAGTGTATCAGTAAGAGCCTAGGTTTGGATCTTGTTAGAACAGAGGTGTGACAGTGAGAATCTAGGTTTAGATTGTGTTGGAAAAAAGGTGTGACAGGTAAAGTCTAGGTTAAGATTTAGTTGAAACAGAGGTATGACAGTAATAGTCTAGGTTAGGATCTTGTTGGAACAGAGGTGTGACAGTTATAATCTAGGTTTAGAGCGTGTTGGAACAGAAGTGTATCAGTAAGAGCCTTGGTTTGGATCTTGTTAGAACAGAAGTGTGACATTTAGAGTCTAGGTTTAGATTGTGTTGGAACAGGGGTGTTACAGTAATAGTCTAGGTTTAGAGCGTGCTGAAACATAGGTGGGACGGTTAGAGCCTAGGTTAAGATCATGTTGAAACAGAGGGGTGTCAGTGAGATCCGAAGATTAGATAGCAATGGAACAAAAGAGTGACAGTGAGAGTCTAGGTTTAGATATTGTAGAAACAGAGGTGTGACGGTTATAATCTAGGGTAAGAGCGTGTTGGAACAGAAGTGTATCAGTTAGAGCCTAAGTTTGGATCTTTTTGGAACAGAGGTGTGACAGTTAGAGTCTAGGTTTAGATGGTGTTGGAACAAAGGTGTGACGTGTAAAGTCTAGGTTTAGATTTAGTTGAAACAAAGGTGTGACTGGTACAGTCTAGGTTTAGATTTAGTTGGAACAGAGGTGTGACAGTAATAGTCTAGGTTTAGATTGTGTTGGAACAGGGGTATTACAGTTATAGTCTAGGTTAGAAACTTGTTGGAACAGAGGTGTGACAGTTATAATCTGGGTTTAGAGCGTGTTGGAACAGAAGTGTATCAGTAAGAGCCTAGGTTTGGATCTTGTTAGAACAGAGGTGTGACAGTGAGAATCTAGGTTTAGATTGTGTTGGAAAAAAGGTGTGACAGGTAAAGTCTAGGTTAAGATTTAGTTGAAACAGAGGTGTGACAGTAATAGTCTAGGTTAGGATCTTGTTGGAACAGAGGTGTGACAGTTATAATCTAGGTTTAGAGCGTGTTGGAACAGAAGTGTATCAGTAAGAGCCTTGGTTTAGATCTTGTTAGAAGAAAAGTGTGACATTTAGAGTCTAGGTTTAGATTGTGTTGGAACAAAGGTGTGACGAGTTATGTCTAGGTTTAGATTTAGTTGGAACAGAGGTGTGACAGTAATAGTCTAGGTTAGGATCTTGTTGGAACAAAGGTGTGACGAGTAAAGTCTAGGTTTAGATTTAGTTGGAGCAGATGTGTATCAGTAAGAACCTAGGTTTGGATCTTGTTAGAACAGAAGTGTGACATTTAGAGTCTAGGTTTAGATTGTGTTGGAACAGGGGTGTTACAGTAATAGTCTAGGTTCAGAGCGCTGTAATACATAGATGTGTCGGGTAGATCCTAGGTTAAGATCATGTTGAAGCAGAGGGGTGTCAGTGAGATCTAAGGATTAGGTAGAAATGAAACAAAAGTGTGACAGTGAGAGTCTAGGTATAGATCGTGTTGAAACTGAAGTGTGACATTTAGAGTCGAGGTTTAGAGTGTGATAAAACCAAGGTGTGACAGTTTAAGCATAGGATTTGTGCGTGTTGGTACAAACGTGTAACAGTGAGAGTCTTAGAACATAGGTTAGGATCTTGTTAGAACAGAAGTGTGACATTTAGAGTCTAGGTTTAGATTGTGTTGGAACAGGGGTGTTACAGTAATAGTCTAGGTTTAGAGCGTGCTGAAACATAGGTGGGACGGTTAGAGCCTAGGTTAAGATCATGTTGAAACAGAGGGGTGTCAGTGAGATCCGAAGATTAGATAGCAATGGAACAAAAGAGTGACAGTGAGAGTCTAGGTTTAGATATTGTAGAAACAGAGGTGTGACGGTTATAATCTAGGGTAAGAGCGTGTTGGAACAGAAGTGTATCAGTTAGAGCCTAAGTTTGGATCTTTTTGGAACAGAGGTGTGACAGTTAGAGTCTAGGTTTAGATGGTGTTGGAAAAAAGGTGTGACGTGTAAAGTCTAGGTTTAGATTTAGTTGAAACAAAGGTGTGACTGGTACAGTCTAGGTTTAGATTTAGTTGGAACAGAGGTGTGACAGTAATAGTCTAGGTTTAGATTGTGTTGGAACAGGGGTATTACAGTTATAGTCTAGGTTAGAAACTTGTTGGAACAGAGGTGTGACAGTTATAATCTAGGTTTAGAGCGTGTTGGAACAGAAGTGTATCAGTAAGAGCCTAGGTTTGGATCTTGTTAGAACAGAGGTGTGACAGTGAGAATCTAGGTTTAGATTGTGTTGGAAAAAAGGTGTGACAGGTAAAGTCTAGGTTAAGATTTAGTTGAAACAGAGGTATGACAGTAATAGTCTAGGTTAGGATCTTGTTGGAACAGAGGTGTGACAGTTATAATCTAGGTTTAGAGCGTGTTGGAACAGAAGTGTATCAGTAAGAGCCTTGGTTTGGATCCTGTTAGAACAGAAGTGTGACAGTGAGAATCTAGGTTTAGATTGTGTTGGAACAAAGGTATGACGGGTAAAGTCTAGGTTAAGATTTAGTTGAAACAGAGGTGTGACAGTAATAGTCTAGGTTAGGATCTTGTTGGAACAGAGGTGTGACAGTTATAATCTAGGTTTAGAGCGTGTTGGAACAGAAGTGTATCAGTAAGAGCCTTGGTTTAGATCTTGTTAGAAGAAAAGTGTGACATTTAGAGTCTAGGTTTAGATTGTGTTGGAACAAAGGTGTGACGAGTTATGTCTAGGTTTAGATTTAGTTGGAACAGAGGTGTGACAGTAATAGTCTAGGTTAGGATCTTGTTGGAACAAAGGTGTGACGAGTAAAGTCTAGGTTTAGATTTAGTTGGAGCAGATGTGTATCAGCAAGAACCTAGGTTTGGATCTTGTTAGAACAGAAGTGTGACATTTAGAGTCTAGGTTTAGATTGTGTTGGAACAGGGGTGTTACAGTAATAGTCTAGGTTCAGAGCGCTGTAAAACATAGATGTGACGGTTAGATCCTAGGTTAAGATCATGTTGAAGCAGAGGGGTGTCAGTGAGATCTAAGGATTAGGTAGAAATGAAACAAAAGTGTGACAGTGAGAGTCTAGGTATAGATCGTGTTGAAACTGAAGTGTGACATTTAGAGTCGAGGTTTAGAGTGTGATAAAACCAAGGTGTGACAGTTTAAGCATAGGATTTGTGCGTGTTGGTACAAACGTGTAACAGTGAGAGTCTTAGAACATAGGTTAGGATCTTGTTGGAACAGAGGTTTAACAAAGAGAGTCTAGGTATAGATCGTATTGTAACTAAGGTGTGACAGTAAGAACCTAGGTTTAGATCGCGTTGAAACAGAAGTCTGACATTTAGAGTCTAGGTTTAGATCGTGATGGAACCAAGGTGTGACAGTTTAAGCCTAGGTTTTGTGCGTGTTGGAAAAAACGTGTAACAGTGAGAGTCTAGGTTTAGATTGTGTTGGAACAGAGGTGTGACAGTAATAGTCTAGGTTAGGATCTTGTTGGAACAGAGGTGTGACGGTTATAATCTAACTTTAGAGCGTGTTGGAACAGAAGTGTATCAGTTAGAGCCTAAGTTTGGATATTTTTGGCACAGAGGTGTGACAGTGAGAGTCTAGGTTTAGATGGTGTTGGCACAGAGGTGTGACAGTGAGAGTCTAGGTTTAGAGAGTGTTGGAACAAAGGTGTGACAGTAAGAACCTAGGTTTGGATCGTGTTTAATTAGTAGTGTGACAATTAAAGTCTATGTTGAGATTGTGCTGGAACAGGGGTGTGTTACAGTAATAGTCTAGGTTTAGAGGGTGCTGAAACATAGGTGTGACAGTTAGATCATAGGTTATGATCATGTTGAAACAGAGGGGTGTCACTAAGATCCAAGGATTAGGTAGCAATGGAACAAAAGTGTGACAGTGAGAGTCTAGGTTTGGATCTTGTTAGAACAGAAGTGTGACATTTAGAGTTTAGGTTTAGATTGTGTTGGAACAGGGGTGCTAAAGTAATAGTCTAGGTTTAGAGCGTGCTGAAACATAGGTGGGACGGTTAGAGCCTAGGTTAAGATCATGTTAAAACAGAGGGGTGTCAGTGAGATCCAAGGATTAGATAGCAATGGAACAAAAGTGTGACAGTTAGAGTCTAGGTTTAGGTCGTGTAGGAACCAAGGCGTGACAGTTTAAGCCTAGGATTTGTGCGTGTTGGTACAAACGTGTAACAGTGAGAGTCTAGGTTTAGATCGTGTTAGAACAAAGGTGAGACGGTCAGAGTCTAGGTTTAGGTCGTGTAGGAACCGAGTTTTGGCAGTTAGAGTCTAGGTTAGGATCTTGTTGGAACAGAGGTTTGACAGTCATAATCTAGTTTTAGAGTGTGTTGGAACAGGAGTGTATCAGTTAGAACCTAGGTTTAGATCGTGTTGAAACAGAAGTGTGACATTTAGAGTCTAGGTTTAAATCGTGATGGAACCAAGGTGTGACAGTTAGAGTCTATGGTTAGATCGTGTTCGAACTGAGGTGTGACAGTTAGAGTCTAGGTTTAGAGCGTGTTGGAACAAAAGTGTATCAGTAAGAGCCTAGGTTTGGATCTTGTTAGAACAGAGGGGTGTCAGTGAGATCCAAGGATTAGATAGCAATGGAACAAAAGTGTGACAGTGAGAGTCTAGGTTTGGATCTTGTTAGAACAGAAGTGTGACATTTAGAGTCTAGGTTTAGATTGTGTTGGAACAGGGGTGTTACAGTTAGAGTCTATGGTTAGATCGTGACAGTAGAGCCTAAGTTTGGATCTTTTTGGAACAGAGGTGTGACAGCGAGAGTCAGGGTTTAGATGGTGTTGGAACAAAGGTGTGACGGGTAAAGTCTAGGTTTAGATTTAGTTGAAACAGAGGTGTGACAGTAATAGTCTAGGTTAGGATCTTGTTGGAACAGAGGTGTGACAGTTATAATCTAGGTTTAGAGCGTGTTGGAACAGAAGTGTATCTGTAAGAGCCTTGGTTTGGATCTTGTTAGAAGAAAAGTGTGACATTTAGAGTCTAGGTTTAGATTGTGTTGGAACAGGGGTGTTACAGTAATAGTCTAGGTTTGGATCTTGTTAGAACAGAGGGGTGTCAGTGAGATCCAAGGATTAGATAGCAATGGAACAAAGGTGTGACGGGTAAAGTCTAGGTTTATATTTAGGTGAAACAGAGGTGTGACAGTAATAGTCTAGGTTAGGATCTTGTTGGAACAGAGCTGTGAGAGTAACAATATAGGTTTAGAGCGTGTTGGAACAGAAGTGTATCAGTAAGAGCCTAGGTTTGGATCTTGTTAGAACAGAAGTGTGACATTTAGAGTCTAGGTTTAGATTGTGTTGGAACAAAGGTGTGACGAGTTAT